>PVIJ01013079.1:29375-46836 GCA_004024925.1 Scalopus aquaticus | reverse complement strand
GAGGTGTGGGGCGGCGAGAGGGTTCACCAGAGACAGAGCGGGTAGCAGAACAGGCAGATCAGAAATACACTGCTGAGGGGAGCAGCGGGCGAGGCAGGAGAGGTCTGCCGCACCATGTGGGATTCTCCCCGGCCGGGCATCGAACTCGCGTCGCCGCTGCCGACAGCTCCACAGCGCAGCGCTTAACCGCTGCGCCACCTGGGAGGCCCCTCACACTTCTTATTTTTTAATAAGCTATTTTTTAATAATGTTTAGTGTGAACATCAGACACTTAGATTTTCAAGGACAGTTCTCTGGGGTTAACATTTCTTCAGCTGCTTAGAAACTTAAACACCTTACTCAAATTTTCATATCTCTCTAGAGTAGGAATCTGTTTTCTCAAATTAGAATCCTGGCGCTTGTTTCCCAGCCTCTCTTATTCTTAGTCTTGTGATCTAAGTCCTGCCAATCAGAAGAATTTGCATTAATCTTTGACTCAGATGTGAGGACACAGGTCTGGGAGCAGCCATCTCTCTGGTGGAAGTGTTCCAGAGGTGGCACATTTTGGCAGCTTTCTTATAAGGTCAATTTTGTGCTATGCTCTTGGAGGTTATTTTCCCTCAAATTTTAGAACTTTTCCTGATTATTTATTGTTGCGTAATAAGCTATTTCAAAACTTAATGACTTCACACAGCTTGTTATGAATTCTCATGATACTGTGGGTCAGGAATTGGAGCAGGGCATAGAACAGAGTTCCATATCTGCTGTGGTGCCTGTAGGGGCTGGGCCATCCAAGATGGTCTTTCCACTGACATGTCTTGTGCCTCAGTTAGAGTAACTCAAATGGCAGGGGGTTGTCTGGAAGAAGTCAACAAGGGTCTCATATATATATATATATATATATATATATATATATATATATATATATATATATATATATGTATATATATATATGGCTATGGTTCTCATAATTGGGTGGATTCCTCAGGTGTTCACTCTCTAGTCTTGTGTCTCCACCTCTCCAGGTGGTTTTAACCTCTGGTTTCTCCCATTGGGTAACCAGATTTCTTATATGTGGAGACCTTCGCCAAGTTTAAGAGCAAAAGTTGCCAGGCCTTCTTAAAACATAGGGCCAGAACTGACACATTTCACTTCACTGAAGTCTAATGGTTAACATAAATCATGGGGCATTCCAGTTTTAAGGCACAGAGTTTGACTACAAAAAGGTGCAGTTCATTATAGACCATCAATGTAATTGACTACTATACTCAGCCAAAAGCCTTTTTCTCCAGCTCTTCCAATTACTTAGAAAGTCATCTTAAAGCAATCAAAGTTATATATAAATATAAATTGTCTGCTCATCTTTCGCTGCTTTCACCCAGAAAGTGAGTATAAAAAGAATGAAGAAGTTGACTTTATTTCCTTCCATAAAAACAAGTGTTCCACCTGGAGCCACCTCCTACCTAGGTGTGATGGAGACATCTAACCTTCGGAGGCAGACTAAAGTGTTAGTATGTATTAATGATTCATATACTAGATAAGGCATTCTAACTACTGAATTAGAAATAGATTTTGCCTCCTACAATGATACTTGGGCTTCCTATTACCTAAGAATGATAAGAAAAGTCAAACCTGAGTTTCATTGCGGGTGAGAACTAAATCTTGCCCACCATATACTTTTTAAAGGGACCATGCAAACAGCATATTAGGATCATTTTGATTACATATCACTGACTTGCTTGTTCAATATACCAGTTAAAGTGCTTGCTAATAAATGCAGAAAAAAAAGGTTTTTAGTTAAAAAAATCTGAAATTAATAAGCAAAAAGTACTTTCTTAGCATAAAAATAATTCCTAAAATTCTATTTAAAGGGACTAAATAAATGGGGCCTCCCTGGTGACACGAGAAGTTAAGTCTCAACACAATGAAGTTATCTGCAGTCACTAGAGCACCAGTTCTATCCCCAGCCAGGGAGCTTCCCACATGGTACAGCAGACCTCTCCTGTCTTGCCCTCTACTCCCCTCAGCAGTGTACTTCAGTTGATCTGTCTGTTCTGCTCCGCACTCTATCTCTGGCGAATCCTCTCACAACCCCCCCCCCACATACCTCTAGCCTATACCCCAGCTTGTATGCATAAATAAATAAAAATATTAAAAAAACAATAAAGGGATTAAATGTAAGAATTATTTCACATTCATGCCATGAATAAAAGTTATCAACTCATTTATTCAAAATTGTTCTGAGAATTCTATCCAATACAGCTGGCAAAGAAACAGTGACATAACTGTTAAGATTGAGGAGAACAACTTGTCATTATTTAGAGGCAGTATAATTATTACTAAAATATTCAAAGAGAATGAACTAAATGGATATTAGAATTATTTCTGAGCTATCTTAAGGTAACTACCTGTAAGAAAACTATATCAATAGTTAGTAGTTTTTGTAAACATCCTGCATGAGTATTTTCAAATAAAGATGAAAAATAAGTAAAACTAACCAGTCTTGAAAGAAATTAGGATGGTAGTTAAATTTATAATTACAATGATGATCCAGAAGTGATCCAGTTAGATAATAAAATTGGAGAGAGGAAATCCCATTTATAATAGCAAAATGTCAAGCCAAAAAATAACAAACATGACAAACCTAATAATAAACTTAACAGGAATGTATAAGATTCAGAAGACAAAAATAGAACATTTCCTGAAGGATTTTAAAGTAAATCTGGAATAAGTGGAGAATTATAACATATTCCTGGATAGGAAGACTCAGTATCATAAAAATGTCAATTACCCCCTAAATCAGCTAAATATTTCATGTAAGTCCATGATATATTGATTCTGAAGGTCACTTGTGTATTTTCCCAGCTTATCTGGAGAAGAGACCCTACACAACCTGTTTCTTTCCTATTAACTCGGATTGTTAATATTCTACCTCTCTGCCATTCTCTCTTCTCTAGCCACACTTGCCCGCTGTTTCTTCTTCAGTATGCCAGACAAGCTCTTGCTTTACACCCTTTGGAATTGCTAGTTCTTTCTGGAGTGCTCTTTCCCTAAATAGCCGCATGCTTACTCCCTTACCACCTACAGGTCTTTGCTCAAATACCAGCCACTCAGAGAGGGCTTTCCTGAGTACCTAATCCAAAACTGGAACAACCCACTTGCCCCTCACCACCCATGGGCAGTCCCTTTCCCATTCTTTTGTTTATTTTTTTTTTTCACAGCACTTGTCCCCATCTGCCATACTATGTATTTTTTACTTACTTGTTTATTGCTTGTATCAACTATTGACCTCCTCTGAAATACACACATGCACACAAACACACAAAATATGTTGATCAAAAAATTTATTTTACTCTTACCTGAGGGAAAACATCACCATGACAGAGTGTAAGGGAAACCTTAAAATGATGAAATTGGGGAAGATCATTTATAGGGACTTAGACCCTGGCTGGGTGATTTAAAGTCAGATCTTGCAGGGTAGGGAACTGGTTGGGAATGATAGTGCTTATCACATAATAGCTTTGGATTAGTGGGCTCAGTGAAATAAGAGTTTTGAGATGAGTCTTGATGAGCTAGTAGTTTTGATTAAAAAAAAAACTTTCAGTGTAATCGACAACAAAAGGTGTACTGGTGTCATTTCAAATTCCAGTTGAAACACACGAACAAGCTGTTCAGTTAATTCAGGTGATATTACTCTAAGCAACAGCTAATAATTTGCTGTGTTTTTTTTAATGCAGGGACTTGAAATTATTAGTTTAAATTCTGAGTTCCCCCTTTTATCATTCTGCAGGCTAATCTGGAGAACCATTTTCATTGCAGGACATAACCAATCCATGTATGCAACTTCTTTGATATGATGTGGCTGAATGCCATTTCTGATAGTTGCCATTCTAACTTCTGCAAGGGTCAAATTTTCATGTTCCTTTTGGGAAAAAAGGAAGCACTGCTACTTAAGATTCTGGCATTCTATATTGGAGGCTGGCAAGACAAATAAATGCTAATCTAATTTAGGTCAAAGTGCCCAGATTAAACAGAGAGAATAGATTCCACGTCATGTGTAAAGAGTCCTTAGAACCAGATTTTTGGCATTAGCCAAATTATTTAGTGTCATGATATTTGTTTCCCAAATCTTTTTAGTAATATTAAAGATCATCAGACAAATCTGTGGAAATCGAAGTACTTTATTTCCCTTAGTACATATTCTCCATCAAAAAGTCAGCATCACATAATGATTCTATTTTGAACATCATCTGTTTAATTTCTTTTTTTTTTTAAATTTATTTATTTATACATACAAGCTGGGGTACAGGCCAGACGCGTGGGGAGGCGAGAGGATTCACCAGAGACAGAGTGGGGAGCAGAACAGGCAGATCAGAAATACACTGCTGAGGGGAGCAGCGGGCGAGGCAGGAGAGGTCTGCCGCACCAAGTGGGATTCTCCCCGGCCGGCCGGGCGTCGAACTCACATCACTGCTGCCGACAGCTCCACAGCGCAGCGCTCAACCGCTGCGCCACCAGGGAGGCCCTGTTTAATTTCTTAAGTAAGGAATCCCAAGACCTTAGATACTGTTTCTAGTTTTACTATTTTCTGAACCACGGCACATAGGATCATTCCTACTTTTCAGGCTTCCTAAAACCATAAAATAAAGAACTGTGGGTATAGGAGAAGGCTGCATAAAGAATCCCTTTCAGTTTTTCAAGTCAAATCCAGGACCAGTTTTCCTTGTTGCTGAATTAAATTATTTAAATAATTTTATTTCTAGGAAGAGAAAATTTGGGGCTCAAGTGAGCCCTGGGTGACATCAGAGATTATCTTGAAAGTGGGTGTCAATTTACTAAGATAAGCATCTCAGTCCAATCTGCTAGTAGCAGTAAGTTTTGTGCTACAAATTTAATACTAGCTGCAAGGCGTCAACCAATGGTATGTTTGATGATAATATCCCTTGGAGCTGTCAAATGGTGTATTAATATTTTGTGACATATAAATGCATTGGTGTCAAGCAATTATGTTTACAGTATAGCAATAACTAGGTAGCTCTAAAGTAAGAGTTTGGTGTGAAGTCTATTAGTGTACCTTTCTTGTAAGAGCTATAAAAGTGAAGTCTTTTTAATATATTCCATCTGTTTTTAAACCCTTTCCAGACTCTATTTCTATAGTTTGTAAAGGCTATTTTCTGCTCGTTTCCTGTGTTTAGTTTGTCAAAACACAAATTCTGAGAGGACTGCCCTAAGACTGCCCCCACTTATTGTACCAGCCTTGAGTTGGGGTATATCTAAGGTTACTCTCATTTCTTGCCAGTTAGCGACAACACCATCTAGGGGTTCCCAACACCACCCTAAGATCTGATAATTCACTAACAGTACTCAATGCAAGAGCTGTACTTATGATTACAGTTCTATTACAAGCAAAAGACTACAAATTAGAACCAGACGAAAGAAGAGATAACATAGGGAAAGTCTGGGAGAGTTTCATCATCCTCAAGGATATGTTACCTGCCCAGAATCAAAGTTTGAAAATACTCAGTGTATTGCCAATGAAGAAAACTCACCTGAGTTTCAGTGTCTAGAATTTTGGGGGAAATTTTGTTAGGTAGGTACAGTTGATTAAAATATTGTCTGTGTGATTGGACTCAATTTTCAGGCCTTCTTTCTTCCCCAGAGTCAAGACGATATCACATGACTCAAAGCCCCAATCCTCTAATCACATGTTTGGTCTTTCTGGCACGGTCAGTGCCATATGAGCCATCTCATTAGTATAAACTGTCAGGGTCCACCATGAATAACAAAAACACTCCTATCACTCTGAAAATTATAAATGTTTAGAGATTATAAGGAACTGGGGACAAAACCAGCCAAATTATTTGTTAAATAATCCCCAAATATTGTTCCTTTGGAGGAGAACATGATAGAGAATTTTAGTTTACCTGATGTGTTATGCTTTCAAGAAGTCACTCAGCGATTGAATTTAATTATTCAGGAAGTCAAAAGGCTTATTAGAAGGAACTAATTTGAGAAGAAAAGAGTGGCACCCAAAGGAACAAAAATATAAACCCAAGAGTTCATTTGATTTTATGTTTTAGCCAAATTACAAGAAAATTAGGAAATTATAGCCAAAAAATTGGGATTTTTACCAAGTAGTGACTAGGGATGAAAAAAGTATTATTAAGAATAGGGATCTCATAGATACCATAGTTAACGATTCAAAACCAAAAGAGACCAAAAGAAAAGAAAATGGAAGCATGGCATCTGTGACTGCAATCATCTCGACCTTATTTCATGAGCCTTGGAGGGAAGCTATCAACTTTATGCAATCATCTTCTTGATCTGTAAGTCTTAGGTAGAAGCTGACTTTTCCTGATCTTGTAGTTTTTGGTCAGTTTTCAGTAATTTAAGAGTAACTTAATTCTATTTGAGAGAAGTATTTCTCAGGGTCAATACTTTAGAGTTTTGCTGTAGTGTTTGTTATTTACAGTAACTGACAAGTTCTTTTTCATCAAAGCACAAGGACTATTTTCTGCAACCTCCTCAAGATTAAATCTCTCAGCATATTATTAGAAAAAGGTAGAATTATTTTTTAAGGTATAATAGACAATAGGTAAGGATGGAGTCAATTATCCTGGAAATAGAAACATACCATAAATAAAAGGAGACTTAAAGGCTTCTTGATTACCACAAAGTATATTATGATGATTGCTGATAAACACAGACATTGAAAATGAATAGCCTGGAAATAAATTCGTTTTTGGGTCAGTTATTTTACCAGTCCCTGGGCATGAACAAAAGTATATTTTGAAGCTAAATCAGAGACTGGTTGGGAGATAGTAATATCAGTTTTCTAAGCAGGGAATTTTAATATAAAGACTTATTAACCAGTTGGAAGTAGAGATGAAAGAGGACTCCAAGGGATCCAGAAGTATCAGGTTCAGAAAGGCAGCTCAGGAAGAATGAATAAAAAGGATCTAAGGATTAGGAGGAAAGCCTCCTCCCAATTTACTATTCCCTAAGTTCAGAGGCCGAACTCTTCAAAGAGGACATGTCTACCACACACATAGCCACACAGCCTTTTAGGGATAGGGGTTTGGGGATAAGGGAGCTTAGGAATCTTGCTACAGGGGTCGGCAGAAGTGAGTCACCTTTTGCTGGAGAGTGTGGGCAAACTGGGTCAGTCTGAAAACGTGGCCAGCTGTTGTTAGAGGATGTAGGTGGGCTGGCCCTGGTATAGAGCAGCCTAAATATGAGAGAGCATAGCCTGAGGTTACAGCTGGAGCTTCGCGATTGGGTTCCTTTGTTGAGGAATAATAATAGAGGTGTAGAGCCCAAAAGAAAAGTGTCTTCCTGCTGCTGTGGTCATGCAGTGTCACTCCATTGCCCTCTGCTGATCAACTGTTATCATCTCAACTGCTGGCAAAGGAGAAAGGATTATAGGATCCAGCGCTAGCATCACAAATCAAGGCAAAAGAAAAAACCAAAAAAAAGTGTAGATTTGGCACATAAGAGGTTCACCGTTATTGAAATACATTTACTATTTTTATTTGAAATTTCATTAAAAATTCTCACAGCAGTTTTTCTGATTATTACAAACTTTAACTAGAGTAATCAACAGAAATTAGAAGACAGGAAACCAGACTAGATTAATAATTTTTTTCATTGAGTATATATATTGCACTACCTTAATAGGTGTCAGAATTATATATGTGTAAATATGGGGGTGTATATGGATACATATGTGTAATAATTGAAAAGCATTTGTCCATCTGCTAATTTATAATATAACTATTCCACATAAAAAAATAAAGAGCAAGAATAAAGTAAAACTGTTTAGTGGTATATGTTTCTATATTTTTGCATAAGAATTAAAGTAACCACTATGTATTTGCTTATTAGTTAATTTAATTTTTTCTTCTTCTTTTTTTAAAGACTTATTTTTATTTTATGCATACAAGCATTGGGGTATAGGCCAAAGGTGCAGGGAGGTGAGAGGATTCACCAGAGACAGAGTGGGGAGCAGAACAGGCAGCTGTACTGAAATACACTGCTGAGGGGAGCAGCAGGTGAGACAGGAGAGGCCTGCTGTGCCATGTGGGTCAGCTCCCTGGCTGGGGATCCAACTCATGCCACAGTGGCTGGTAGTAGCTTGATAACGCTGAGTCTTTAACCCCTGTGCCACCAGGGAGGCCCTAATTTGCCAATTTTATTATACATTTAGGTCTTAAAGTTAACTAGAATCTGGAAATTACACTTTGAGTGCTTATTTGTAGTATAATACTGTAATATCTATATTACAGTACATAATGTTTTATATAGAAAGCTAGATATGTATGTAATATGATATGTATGTAATATAAGAATCTATGAGATTAAACCCTTTAAAAATATCCATTAATGCAATTTCATTTAGCGAAACACAAATTTATATTTTAAATCTTCTCTGGAAATAACTTACTTGGCTCTTAGATTTAATGTAGAAATATAAAAAGTTTAAATCATGAGAAACCTAAGTCTTTATTAAAAAACATATTGGCTAGCTTTTTGTGTGTGGTAAAATTAGAGAGAAGACATGAAGTTGTTTTTAAGCTAAGGTTGTGTAATTGTATCCAAAGAATCTTTAATTTATTAACAATATTTCATGAACTTTACAAAATTATAATTATACTTATGTATTTATATAGAAACACTTCGAAAAGGACTTCAACTCATAGCAAAAGGACTGTGTAGCTTTTCTTCTTATCTAGGGATCAAGGCCATTACCTAAAGTCACCTCAGTAGTGCTTTACAATGAGGAAATCAAAGAAAGATCTTTATAGGGATTTTTTTTTAAAGATTTATTTATTTATACATACAAGCTGGGGCACAGACCAGAGGCGTGGGGCAGCGAGAGGGTTCACCAGAGACAGAGTGGGGAGCAGAACAGGCAGATCAGAAATACAATGCTGAGGGGAGCAGCAGGCGAGGCAGGAGGGGTCCGCCCTCACATCTTGCGCTGCTGACAGCTCCACAGCACAGTGCTCAACCACTGTGCCACCAGGGAGGCCCATTATAGGGATATTTTTAAAGGTGGGTTTTGCTAGCAGAGAGCCCCTCGAGGTGTTTGGACTGTTGGGCACAGCCTAGAGGAAGGTCTTGTGTCAAATGATTCTTAACAGTTTCAATGAGAAACCATTAGTCTTGATAAACAGGCTCACAGCCTTATCTTCCTGGAATAGGTATTTTCTGGAGCAAACAGGCAAATTCTTTTTGTTTGGTGTCAGAATTGTTTACTATAGGGTCAAGAAGGCATACTTAGTCCCACAATGGTGTAACAGGTGGATAAGTGTGACCTTGGTTTCAGTTCTCACCTGAGTTTCCTCACTAAAATGTAAGCTCCATAGGGGCAGTGATATTTGTATTTATGGTTTGCTTTTATATCCCAGCACTTGCAAATTCAAGCAAATAGTCAGTGTTCAGTAAATATTTGCTAATGAATCTTAATTAGTAAATACATAGAATAGTCAGAAACATTTTGAAAAGTGAGGAGAGATGACCTAGCAGTTAAAAAACGTTCTACAATGGTGTAATCATTAAAACAGTGTAATACCTGAACATAAACACATAGATCCATTGAACAGAATAGAAAATCCAGCAATATCTGTCTGTCTATCTATCTATCTGTCTGCCTTTCATTCTCCTTTAAGGGTCATCCTTTTCAAATATATTTTTTTAAAGCAGAAGGATTTGTCTCACAGTAGCTTCTCTGTCAGTGAGTCTTGGATATTTCTGCACTCTTTTGTGTTGCTCCCAACCTGGAACTCAGCTGTACTTTCCTCCTTCACCAATGCCGACATCTCTACAAGGACTTCTATAGAGAGTTAGACAAGAGTAATGTGGGACAAACCAAGTTTCCCTTTATGAACTGGTCCTCTTTTTCCATCTGCAATTATATATGTCTGTGTGTTGATGAGGCAAACCTAAGTTTATTAGATATACTGCAGTTAGGAAGAGTACCACTTTGAGCCTTATTAGTGTCTGTCTAAAAATAGGAAAATTGGAGACAATTATTGTAGGGTTTTAGGGCTTGCATGGAATAATTTTAAAAGGGGTTCTTACCAGTCAAGCAAATGCCTGGGATTGTTCAGAGTCCATAATATAATAGCCTTAGATTGGTTGGCACAGAAAGGTACAGTTTTGCAGTACTTCTTGACAAATAAAATGTTAGTCTGCATGAACAATCTATTTATTAAGGTCAATCTTATCTTCCAAGATAAGTGGAGCAAAAAAACCCAAACAAACAAAAATCAAGTTATTTTTGCTTGACCCCAGAATTGTCTAACATAAGTACAGAAAAATAAGTCTAATTCTACTATAACTTAATGTAGGAACAGGTAATTATGTTGGCTTTAGTTTTTAATGCTTAACCTATTTCCATCAATTCCTATTTTAGGAATTTTATTCTATGACTTTAAAAGGATAAATATATAAAGTATAACTGCAAGGACAGTGCTATTTTTAAAAACTAAGAATAATTTTAAAAAAATTTAATTTTAAAAAATTAAGTAAAACAAATATTAGAAACAACTCAAAAGATCAGATAAAGAATTACAGGCATTCATAGATTACAATGCTGCCATGAAAAGGTGTATTTTGTTCTTATTGACATTCCTGTATCTATATATGGAACTAAATACACAAGTCCATGAAACTACAAGAGTACCTTGTTATTTAAATGCATGAGACCTACACCAAGACACTAATAGTGAAATTATGAAGAGTTCAAGACAAAGAAAGAATATTGAAGGTGACTGAGGGGGAAAATAGGTAACTTATAAAAGTACTCCCATAAGTCTTACATCAGACTTGGCAGAAATTGTACAGGCAAAGAAAGAATGGAATGATATATTCAAAATACTCAAAGATAAATCTGCCAGCAAAGAATACTACAGCCTGCAAAACTCTTTTTCAAATATGAGGGAGAAATAAAGACCTTCCCAGCAAGCAGAAGTTGAAGGAGTTTGCCAACAATAGGCCTCTCCTATAAGAAATTTTGACAGAAGGTCTGCTATCTAAGTTAAAGATAAGAGAATCCACAAAAATTGAACAATGAAATAGATAGACTAGGAAACTGAAGACAAAAATGACAATAGCAAATCCTCACATATCAATAATCATCCTAAATATAAATGGACTCAGTTTACCAATCCAAAGGCACAGAGTGGCTGAATGGATCAGAAGATAAAACCCAACCTTCTGCTGTGAAAAAAAATCAGAAAGACAAAGACAAAGATTGGATGATTTTCCTTATTTGTGGAATATAAAGAAACAAAGCAAAGGAACAGACATAATTAAAATAAACCCTAGAACTCTGACTATAGAATTGAGGCTACCAGAAGGGACTAGGGGTCCCTTCCAGACTAAGGGCAGGGGTTACAGGGGAAGGAGGACCAGTGGACTGTGGAATATGGTGAAGAAGGATATTGGTCCTTTGCTAGTGAGTGTGTTATGGTAACATACATCTAAGAGGTGTTAACTTGTACCTCTAAATCATATGAGGTATTGTAAGTAATTGTTACTTTGGTTAACAATGACAACATTTTAAAAATAAATTAATAAAAATAATAAAAATGTATACAAGTGGCACACTTTGGGGGTAGTATTGTGCTCTCCTTTAATATATATTTATTTATGCATCAAAACATATGCATTATTTAAAGGAATGTAACACACTCCTAACAGTTTTATCTATGGCAGGATGATAGGACTTGGGGAGATGTTTGCGTTTCTGCAAGTAGCCTTATTTCTTATGTCGCTATGTATTATCATGGAAAATGATAAAGATACTTGCATTTTGAAAAAATTAGAATAAGGGTGAAACTATACTTGGCAAATATATGTTTAATAGTGTTATTTGTACTTATATCTTTTATACCAGTCTATATATTTTAAAGCTTTTAACATATTTTCATGCCTACATCTCATTACACTTATTCCCATACATTTTGTGTTTTCTATGCTCATGTGAATAAGAGAGATGATGTACTATGAGATAAGAGGAGACAATGCTAGATAAGCAGGTAGGGACAAGATTAGGGGCCCTTGATTGACAAGGGGAAGTTTAGACTTTATACTGTAAACTCTGTGGAACCATTCAAAGAATTAATGAAGAGGGCAAAATAATCAGAGAGATGCTTTAAAAGGATCATTTCTTCTGCACACAGACTAGTAGGGATTGAAGGAACAAAGGCTGAGGGCCACTGAGAGCAACAGTTATGGCAAGGCCTTGTCATTCTAAGAGCTTACAACAAAGCAGCATTGTAATAATCATGCACCAGTGTTTGAGCCTCCTGGGGGAGGTTACTGAAGGGTCAAAAGGATGTGGCTTATTTGGTGCTTAAAAACCTCTGAAGCTCACATGCATATAATCAGCTCATAACACTCTCTTAGTATCAGAAGTTATACATGTACCTTTAGGCCTTCTTTTGATTTCTTTTTCCATTTTTTGATCCTCTTATATTTGGAAAATAAAAAACTGGACAGCTATATATAAAACAATGAAAATAGATCACCACCTTAGACCATACAAAAACCTAATTCAAAATGAGTTAAAGTCTTGAATGTAAGATTTGAAATAATAAAATAATTAGAAAAATATCAGACTTAGTTGATGACTCCAACTGCAAGGGAAACAAAAGCAAAAATAAACAAATGGGACTCTATCAAACTCTTAGAACTTCTGCACAGCAAAAGGAACCATTAACAAAGTCAAAAGACAACTTTCTGAATGGGGGAAGATACTTGCAAATTATACTTTTGATAAGTAGTTAATATCCAAAAATAAATAAAGAACTCAAATAACAACAACAAAAACACAAACAACCTCATTAAAAAATGGACAGAAGACTTGAGTAGGACACGTCTTCAAAGAAGACATTCAGATGCAAATCAAATAAAAAGAGATACATCTCACACCTTTTAAAATGGATATTATCAAAAGGATAAGAAACAAGTGTTGGCAAGGATGTGGAAAAGAGTGAACTCTTGTACACTGTTGGGAAGCAGTGGTACCACTCTGGAAAGCAGTATGGAGATTTCCTCAAAAATTGTAGTTAGAAAAACATATGATCCAGTTATCCACTCCTGGGTATTTCCCTAAAGAACACAAAAACAGGGGCCTCCCTGGTGGCGCAGCAGTTAAGCGCTGTGCTGTGGAGCTGTCAGCAGCAGTGATGCGAGTTCCACGCCCAGCCAGGGAGAATCCCGCATGATGCGGCAGACCTCTCCTGCCTCGCCCGCTGCTCCCCTCAGCAGTGTATTTCTGATCTGCCTGTTCTGCTACCCGCTCTGTCTCTGGTGAATCCTCTCACCGCTCCACACCTCTGGCCTGTGCCCCAGCTGTATGTATAAATAAATAAATCTTTAAAAGAAAAAAAGAACACAAAAACACTAATACAAAACAATATATACACCCCTATGCTCATTGATGTATTGTTTACAATAGACAAGATAAGGACACAGATTGGCAACAAGATTGGCAAGAATCCAATGATGGATGAATGGGTAAAGAAGTAGTCGATAAATATAATAGAGTATTACTCAGCTAGAAATCAAAGTAATGAGCAAACAAAAATTGTTATATAGAGAAAAGAGTGGCAGTTACTAAAGGGGTAGGGGTTGGGGACTTAGGTGATATGGGTAAAGGGGATCAAGTATATGGTGATGGATGGAAACTAGAGACTAGGTAGTGATCATGATGCATTGTTTATTGAGATAGAATTATAATACTCTGTGCCTTAAATTTATGTAGCATTATAAATCAATGTTACCTCAATAAAATTTATTTTAGATTTATTTTATTTATTTATTTTAGTTGTCAAGTTGTAAAAATGTTGAGAATTTGCACAGGTTGGGAGGTGAATGACTTTTACAATGTCACTGACATTTGTAATGATCCTGACTGGTTGAGATGTGGGGGTAGTTGAAATAGAACTGAAGTTATCAATTAAAAAACAACTTCTTTTATGAAGACTCTGAAAAATACACATGCAAAAGGCAAGGACAGATAAAAACCTGGTTGACATGAAAGGCCTCCCCTAAGTTAAAGTTATCTGGTGGTCCTGATAATATGGGACAGAAGTGGTGTAAACATAGGCACTGAATTTAAGCCAATTTGAGACATTATGGTTTTCATATCCATGGTCCCGAAACCTCCAGGTTTCAGTAAGAGCTGCTGGAGACTGTCACTCTATGAAGTCACAAACCCCCAAAACAGGGGAGGGAAGAGCACAAGGGGTTATAGTGATGGTGCACGGGTGAATTGGTTGCGGGAATTTTATGGAGACTACACTTGAGAGAAGAAGGCAAACATTGTGCAAAAATGAACAATGATGTAAAATATATATAAATAAATATAGTGAAAAAAAAAAAAGAAGTGACAGATCCCTTTCTGCAGGTGAATGCCTGCAAGGAATTCTTCAGGCAAAACTTCAACTGTTCTATATTGACAGTTTTCTCATCCTTGTGAAGAGGTTCATCATCTTCGCCTTTTGCTGCCAATTCAATTATATGCTTATAATATGTGAATTCTCCCCAACAAATTCATATTATGGTTATTTGCACTTGACTTGTACTGTAACTGAAACCTTTCCACTCTGGTGGAAGTTAGCACTGTTGAGGTCTGAACATGATAAAACAGTGACTTGTGTTAGCCACAGCAAAGGCCCTGGTGACATATGTCTGGATATGAAGCAATCAGAAGATAGGAGATTTAGAGGAAAAGTAGTAAGTAGGATATCATGATTCTTAGAAGAACTGATAAGCTTGAAAAAGAAGAAAGATGTTTGAATTTTGTGATTTGGGTGTCTAAGGGATTAGAAGTTTTATAAATAGAGGAGCAGTTTGGGGGTGGAGTGAGAAGTTGAGAAAGAGAATTAAGTTTTAGATACATTGAATTTAATTTTACTGGACATTAAAGAGTCATTGTTCAAATGGGAGTTAAAATTCAAACCAGAGCTCAGCCTATAATACTACGATGCCAGAAAGAATTGAAAAATATGGGCCTATAGTTCACACTTGTAGGAATGGATGCCATCAACAAGGAACTTTATATGGTAAAATGTGAAGGTTAAGGGCAGAAGTGGGGAAATACCACTTTGAGGGCAAGAAGGGAATTTTCCTGTTCCCTGAGCAGAGAGGCCAGAGACTTGGAGAAACCATGAATGCAATCATGCCAGAGAGAAATTTGAGGATCAAAATGTAAGTAAATTCAAAGGGTCTGGGTTTTGAAATGAGGTCATTGTTGACTTTGGATCCTATTTTGATGAAGTGGGGTGGATGGATGGAATGATATCTCAGAAGAATTGGTAGAGAGTGAAGAATGAGGTGATTATTGAGACTTGAGGCTAAAAAGGAAGTGGGTTAGAGAGTGACTTTACATATAGTTTTTCTTAAGTAATAGTACCATGATGGGCAAGCAAAAGACAAGAGAATTGACTTCTAACTAACAGAAAAACAGAAAAAATCTTCTAGCACCTTAAAACAGTCTGATTTATTGTGTAATTATTATAATGTTTCTGTTTAACACCTTTCATTAGCCTTCTTGCTTCATAAATATGACCTAAAAGGCCCTCTGTTTTTTTGGTTCTATTTAATTCTGCAGCCATATTCCCTGCTTCCCACTGCCTTTCACCCCTACAAAGCTTCTGAACAGTTTCCCGAATGCCTTATCCTGTTTCTTGTAATGGGGTTTGTATCTTCCATGTCTTCCCATTATATCTGAGCTTGGTGAATCTATCACACCTTGCTCAAAATTCTCTTAAAGTCTTTGAAGGTGCTCAGGTTGACATTAACATTTCTTTCCTTCTTCTCTCAGTTCCTTGCTACCAACAAAAGAAGGACCAACCATTGTGGCAAAAAGGATCAGGGCCATTTGCAGCCTACTCAGTGCAGATTGCACCCATAGTGTGCCCAAGGCCAAGACTATCAAGAAGTTTGTCAGAAACATAGTGGAATCTCTAGTCATCAGGCACATTCCCAAAGCAAGCCTCTTCGAAATCTATGGGCTTCCCAAATTGTATGTGAAATTACATTTCTGTGTGACTTGTGCCATTCACAAGCAAGACAGGAAATTCTCCTCAAACTTTAGGAAGGACCAAACCCCTCTTCCCAGTTTTAGACCCGTGGGTATTGCCCCATGGCTTCTGCCAAAGCACATGTAAGGGAGCACATGCAAGGGAGCTAAGCACATGTAAGGGACAGAAGAAAAACTGTCCTCTGGGGAAAAAATAAAATAGAAATTATACTTAATATAGCATGTTTGAATGTATTTGTCGCCAGGTAGAATGGGGGTTGTTATGTCATATGGACTGTAATTACTTTATATCACATTGCCTTTTTAAGGTGGAGAAAGCTTGTCCATGAAAAATAACCTTGAATTTCTAAAAACAAAACCAAAATCATTTCTTCTTGTTCCCACAGTGCCACATTATATATCCTGTTTTATCACCTAGCTCCAAGGTGGGAATGTAGTCTATGTTCAATAAATGCTGAATAAAATAATAAATGAACAGTGCAAGTTTTCATGTTTTACCAATTTTTCATTAAATTTCAATGCTTTTGTTAAAGCATAAATAAGAAAATTTATGAATACTATTTCATATTTGTAAAGTAAAACAGCCCTAGTCTCAGTAGTCTGCTGTAGTTTTCCATTTCATCTGCAAATGTTAGAATGGGCTATTTTTTCCTTTCCATTTAAAGCTCTTTCCTTTGGAGTAATTACTCTTTATTGGCTAAATTATTAGGAAGTAGGATGGGTCTTCTTTTTTTAATCTAAATGACTAAACTGAAACCAATTAAATTTTCACTGCGACGGGAATCAAGGTTTTTGTGTATATTTTTATTGAAATAACATTGCATTATTACATTATGTAAGTTTCAGGTGCGCACCATTGGCACTCAACATGTGTATATGCTACACTAAGTTCACCGCTAAAATCGGGTAGGGAAGGAGGTTTTAGTCTCTGTATTTGCATTTATGACCGTTGACTTTCCCTAGGGAGGCAGGGTAAAAGCCCCTACACCTGGTTTCAAGCTGATTACAATCAACAGAGGATTTTAACATTAAAGGTTCATTTTGTATTAAACACCTTTGTGGGGGAGGAGGTGTTGTTGAAAATATACACAATCAAAATTCCTCCAATTTGCATTGTACTTTGGGGAATAGGGTTTCAAAATCGAAAGAAGAAAAGAGGATTTGGTTTTCTAACCTCCCTGAGGCGGCAGCAGATTGTGCAGTAGCTACAGGGAGCAACCAAAGTATAAATTACCAAGGAGAAGAGTCTTCCCTTCTTCTCTCTCTCTCTCTCTCTCTCTCTCTCTCTCCCTCCCTCCCTCCCTCTCTCTCTCTCTCTCTCTCTCTCTCTCTCTCTCTCTCTCTCTCTCTCTCTCTCTCTCTCTCTCTCTCTCTCTCTCTCTCTCTCTCTCTCTCTCTCTCTCTCTCTCTCTCTCTCTCTCTCTC
>PVIJ01013079.1:0-29275 GCA_004024925.1 Scalopus aquaticus | reverse complement strand
AACCTCCCAGTTTACTACCTAAACCGGGACACAATGGGGATAGGAGGAGGGGACTTGAAGCTCCTAGCAGGCCGACTGGGTTCTAACCAGCGGGAAACCAGCGACTGGTGCTGAAGTCCGGCTCAGACAATTTCCCTTTGGCTCTGGCACCAGTCCGCAGACCCCGACTGGCTGCTCTGGGCGTAAGGATCAGCAGGAGAGTTAGTTTAAAAATAAAGGCTCTGAGATCTGATCCCTTAATATTTTTATGGCGGCGAAGGCGATGGTTAGGGTGTAGAAATCTGCATTTAAAAACCAATTTATTTCACTTATAACATTGAATTTGTTCACTTGCTAAATTAATAAACCGATTCCTTTTGTGGTGATAATTGTCACATTACGTAATTATAGTCCAGTGCTGTCTGTATTCATTATACCGTGCATTAGATGACGACCGCAGATTAAATACAGGTTGGAAGTTTGTACCTTTAACCATCAATCTTATCTCACCACAGCCCTATCCCCTGCAAATCAGTTTGACTTTTTTAGATTACACATATACGTGATTAGCAATCTGCATTTTCTGTAGGCTTTCCGGGCATTCTGAGACAATGACTTGCGGCCCTCGCACTGAGAACACTATCCCGGAGAGGGGCCGGGAACGCGTTCTCCAGCGAGAAGAGCGCGCGCCTGGCGCGGAACTGCGCGCGGTCGCGAGCCCGCCGCTCCCCGGCAACGGCGCATGCGTACGCTCGCCTTCCAGCGGAGCCGCGCTGCTTCGCGGGCCAGGCTCTTCCAATCGGAGCCTGGCGTTCTCGGAGTGCGTATCCCCGAGCCGCGGGCTTTGGGGGCGGGAGGAAAGGGGCAAGGGGAGGGCGGGGAGGAGCCGTGAGGCTAGCGAAAGTCGGCCCTGGTCTGCGGAGGGGGGAAGTCGAGTTTTCCCAGCTTCCGGAAGTGGCCGTTGTAAACTTCACCTCCTGGGGTTTGTCCCCTCCAGTCCCCATTTGCTAGTTGTTTCCCCTCTCTGGGTCCTAGAGTCCGTCAAATTTCAACAGTTTTTGTCCCCCCCCCCAATCCTTCCCCCCCCCCCCGCTCCCCTCCTCGCGCCTACCGCGGTCGTCCTGGGCCTCTTACTACCCTGATTTGAAGCTTCCCCTGGGGGTCTTGGGCGTGCGGTCTGGACTACCGGAGACCCTTGAGGTAACCACGGGATGTGGGGCTTCGAGGCATCCTAAACTTGGGCCGGGCAGTGTTGAGAGGAAAAGTATGGGAGCGCTGCACTGAGGACTGTGTGGGGTCCCAACTTAGTGTGGGGATGTTCTTTTCGTCTGTGGGGATACGCCTCCAAGATCTTGGGCTGGGCCTTTCCGCCTACTGGGAGGAAGAGTGTCCTGGAGCATCCTATCCAGAGACCGCTGTGCAGTACCCTGAGGACTGAGTAGGACCAGGGGGCAGGACCCGGACCGCTGAACTTGGAGATGCTTTAGTTTACAACTCCGATTGTGAGGCTTCGTCCCTCATGAAATTTACAAGCACTTAGAGGACAAAGACCACTTCCTTTTTTCATTTTAGAAAAAAAAAAAATCCAGCTACCCACTGTATACTCAGTTTTGATAAAGAATGAGTTGTGCTAGTCTGTATTCTGTAGCTTCTACTGCTTACCCTCCAGGACTCTAAAGAGATTTAGGAAAGTTGACTGAGTTTTTCTGAGGTTGTAAATGTTCTGCAGAAGTGGAGCCTTCTTTGAACTGTTTTTTCATTCCATAGTGATATTTATTGTAGCCCGTATTTATATGTTCGTTCTGAGAAGCTCTCAAATGACATTGCATAATTTTGAGCAATTTCAGTTGGTGGGTGTCCTCCTCTTTGGAATACTTGGCTTATATGTTTTATAGTTCTCATAATCTTGGAGGAAAGCTAACATGGTACTTATCTTATTGAACAGTTAGTGCCTAGTAACAACAAAACAATGGTAGAGCAGGAGATGAACATGGTTTTCTTGTACTGAAAGGGATACAAAGGCAATGCAACCTGCCTAAAAGGAATGATGAAAGGAGTAGTTTCAGTTTGGAGCTTTCTGTATTAGTCCTAGTTCATATATCAGCTATCAATTTAGGCAAATCACCTAAATTCCATAGGCATTAGAGCCTTTATCTTTCAAAAGGGTGGGGGGAGTTGGTCTCTAAAGTCCCATTTAGCTCTAAAATCCTTTGATTCTCTCAGCCCGTTTGTCTTGGTTTTGGTTTGATGAAGAACCAAACATTCCCTTTAAGGGTAAAATACAAAATGTGAAGACAGACACCCCCCCAAACACATGTAGATACTGTTGAAGACCACACAGTTTTATGAAAGAGGACAATTCAGAAGTGAGCCAGATGTGGGTTTGACTTTTTAGCCCCCTGGTGGATATTTTTACACAATTTACTCAGTCTCTGTTCTCCTCTGTCAAAGGTACATAACTATCTCATAGGGTTATTGGGAGGATTTAGTGAGATGGGGTGTGCTTAGCTTAGTAACTGGCATGAAGTAAGTGCTCAAGGATAGTCATTTTATCTTTTCATTCCCCTGCAACCTTTCCTGTCCCCTGGTCTGTGGAGACACACTGAATGTTGAGTCATTTTCAGTAACCCACTGAGCACTCAGAAGTGAGGTAGGAAGACTGTGCTAGTAGTGCTTGGAAATCTAAAATAGAATCATTTTCCTGGCTGGCACTTATTCTCAGGATGTCCAGATCATTTGACCCTTGGCCTCAAATGTCCTAACACCTATTCTAAAAAACTTCCCTCTAAAGAGAGTTATATAAATCATCCCCTCATCTATTTTAGTAAGTTTGGTGAGAATAGTACAGCTTTGCTACCAAGATTCATCTGTTAACACCTTAACATAAAAACTGATTTAATCCATTTGATTGAATGATACTGATTTATCCATCACTGCTACATGATGGCCTGTTTTTGGCCCAAGTCTGTGGCTGTGCCAGCAAGTGTGAGAATCCCGCTGGAGGATTTGTCACTAAGCAGACCCTGATTTGTACTTAGGTTGGATGTGGGGAATGATCTGTGTTTGAGAAATCTGCAGTAGGGAGCAGAAATGCTTCCCTGACAAGCTTACATCGCTCACATGTTCCCTGAGTGAGGCGAACCATGCTTGAAGGCTTTACCAAGGCACAGAGCAGAACTCGAGTCAGCCAGTTTGAGTTTGAATCTTGACTGTCACTTGTTAAAGGTGCAGCCTGGACAAATGACTGAATATCTTTAAGCTCCAGTTTTCTCAGGTATCAAGTGGGAGTATTAACATTATCGTCCCCTTGGACGTTGATGTAGAGTGAAATGAGACTATAGAAAGTACTTAGCTTGATGCCTAGAGAAGGAATATTTGTCATAGTTGACATGTGAACGCAAGGAGTGACTTTGAAGTATCAGATTATTCATAGTGATAAATATTTGCAAATGGAAAACATTAAAGTGCTATACAGATATTGAAGAAGAGAAAGACTGACATTGATTGCATATTTAAAAGACTAATTGCTTATATAGGTTAACCAAATATTGTTTATTATGTGGAGTTAACGAAGTTTCAAAGAAAGCTGTGAACATAAGTTTATTTGGGGACACTAGAGTTGTTTAACTTAGCTTGCTATTCCACTGACAATTTCATTACTGTACCTGCTACTTTATTTTCCTCATCATTCCTTGCTGCCTTTTCACCCTCTTGGAAGAAAAGTGAGATTTTGCTGCATCTTATTTGCCATGTTCAGTAGCATAGAAACCCCATCTTAGTGTAAATTCAACCACAGACTTCATTTGTCCCCTCCACTGATTTAATTTTCCAAAAACACATTTAAGCCCTTGTACCCTGATGACATCAGGAGTTGATGAGAAAGAGCAAGAGCGAGAGAAAAGACATTTTAAAAAATATTTATCTATTTATGCATACAAGCTAGGGTACAGGCCAGAGGTGTGGGGCAGCGAGAGGGTTCACTAGAGACAGAGTGGGAAGCAGCACAGGCAGATGGACGGAAATACACTGCTGAGAGGAGCAGCGGGCAAGACAGGAGAGGTCTGCTTTGCCATGTGGGAAACTCCACAGCTCCACAGCACAGCGCTTAACCAACCGCTGCGCCACCAGGGAGGCCCGAGGACAGACGTTTCATATAAATGGTGCCATGCAATGTGTGGCCTTTTGTGTCTGACTTCTTTCAGTTAGCATAATGTTTTCAAAGTTTATTCATGTATTGGCATTTTATGGCTGAATACTATTTCATAATTTATTGATCAATTGGTGAACAATTAGATATTTATTACTTTTTGGCTATTATGAACAATGCTGCTATAAACATTGATGTGTGAGCTTTTGTTTAAGTCCAGTAATTATTTTAGACTATGTCTTGGTATTGGTTGCATTGGGTCAGTATTCTCAGAAGGTTTTTTTACCCCCCAACATGTAAATCAAAATCTTTTTTTTTGCAGGAATGTTTTCTTGATTTACAGTTTGTAGTATTGTTTCTGTTCCCTTGCATCAATCTTATATTGATATTTCCAGTACTCCTTTTGCTGCATGTTGGTGATTCTTTGCCTGTGTTCAGTGTTTTCTCACTTTCTCTCGAATCCTTTTGACCTCTTTCCCACCCCTTTTTTAAATTTAAAAGTCTTCCTCTTGTGCCTCCCTGGTAGCATAAGGGGTTAAGTTTCAGTACTATCAAGTATCTGCAACCACTGCAGCATGAGTTTGAACCCCAGACAGGGAGCTAACCCACATGGTGCAGCAGACTGCTTCTGTCTTGTCCCCTGCTCTCTGCAGCAGTGGATTTCAGTAGATTCACCTGTTTTGCTCCCCACTCTGTCTCTGGTGAACCCTCTTACCCCCTCCCTACCCACACCTCCGGCCTATAACCCAGTTCTTGTATGCATAAATAAATAAAAATAAATCTTAAAAAAAGTCTTCCTCTTTTCCATTTCATATATTTTTTGGTGTGTCTGTTTACTCTTATGTTTCTCTAATTTAGTCTTTATCACTGAAATGACTGTATTTCTAATTCTTCCTGATCCCTGTCACCTTATTTCTGAGTTTTAAAAATTTTGATCATATATTTTCATGTTATACCATTGTGTTAATGGTTCATTTTGGAATAGTAAGTATAGCTCTCATATTTTTTTGTGGACTTACCTTTCTGTCATGCTTTCATTTGTAGGATTCTGCTCTGCTCTTTACTCCCTTTTTTCCTTATATCGTTGTATGGTATCTGACCACATTTTTTTGGTTGCTTATTTTTCTGGAAGATTAGTTTACCTGATCTTTGAGAATGGGCAAGGTATAGGAAAGATTTTCAAATTTTATGGAACTTTGTCTTGTGTTGTTTTTTGGAATGTTAAAACATTGGTGACTTGCTTTCTGAAATTTCTTGGCTCTTTCCTCCTACAGTCTGGTCTAGGCCATCTCTTTGCTTTGTTTTAATTTTTCCTATTCTGTTCAATTTTGGTCTCCTACATGTTTTTTCTTAGTATGGGTACTTGTCTGGGAAGGGGGTCCTTGACAGGTCAGTTTGGAGAGTTCATGAGGCTGGATTTTCCCAGCTCACTTAAGACTACCTTATCATAAGCCTGTTTCCAATGTCAACTCTTGGAATGGGCAAACTTCTCCGGGTTTCCTCTGCTGCTCTCAAATAGGCTGATAGTGCTTTCCACTAAACATCTGTTGGTTCTTTGCAGGTCTTATCACATATACCTTGTTGTTTCCTTCTGCTTTCTCCTCTATAGATACCTCTAATCCTATGCAGGTTTTGTGGCTGTTAGTGGTTTGTTTTATTCATTTGTATTTTGTGGTTCATTTTGTTGTAAGTGTTGCCCATGATTTTCTAGTTTCTCAATCTAGTTACCTTACGTAGGATTTTTACAAATACTTTCATTTAAATTAATAAGGAAATTAAACTATAGAAAAAACAAAGAAACTGTAAGAGACACACACAGACAGGGCTGGTGTGACAACCCGTTTTTTATTTTAACTGTTATTCAGCTTCTTTTTTTTTAAATTTCCTCTTTAGTCCCACCAAGAGCATTTTTAAGCTGCTTCTTTTTGGAGGGGATAGGGGAGGAAAGAAATTTTATTTATTTATTTATTTATTTTTTGGTAAGGATTTATTTATTTATGCATACAAGCTGGGGTATAGGCCAGAGGCATGGGGTGGTGAGAGGGTTCACCAGAGACAGAGCAGGGAGCAAAACGGGCAGATGGACTGAAATACACTGCTGAGGGGAGCAGTGGGCGCGGCAGGTGAAGTCTGCTGCGCCATGTGGGAATCTCCTTTGCTGGGACTGAACCTGTGCCTCAGCAGCTTTGGACAGCTCCACAGTGCAGCGCTTAACTCTTTGCGCCACCAGGGAGGCCCCTTTTTAAGCTGTTTATCCATATTAGTTTTCATTGCTATATACAAGTTATCACAAACTTAGTGGCTCAAAATAGTTACTCATTTCTTATCGCACAGTTTCTTTTGGTTTGGAGTCTGGGCATAACTTAGTTGGCCCCTCTGTCCAGTTTCCTAAGGCTGCATTGAAGGTATTGTCTGGATTGTGTTCTCATCTGCAGGTTTGACTGGAAAAATCTGTTTCCCAGCTCATTCAGCTTGTTGGTAGAGTTTATTTCCCGCTAGCATCTGTATGGGTGAGGGATTTGGCTTTCTCTGCTACCTGTGGTTGAGGCTGCCCTCACATCCAGGAGGCTGCCAGCAGTTCTCTGCCTTATGAGTCTCTCCCTAGGCCATTCACGGCATGACAGCTTGCTTCTTCAAGGTTAGCAGGAGACAGTCATTTCAGTCTGCTAAGACAGAATCTTATATAACATAATGTAATCTCAGTAATGGCATATTTTGTTGGTTAGAAGCGAGTCACAGGTTCTGCCCAGAAACGAGGAGGGTGTTGTATTACAAGAGCGAAACAGTGGGGGCAGCGATTGTGGGGAACCATCTGCCAACCACATTGTACCAATGATCTGGAAATCAATAAAACTTATTTCTGAGCTGTAAGAGACACTTTCTCTTTAGAAGACATTCCGATTTGAGAATGTTAGTTGCCAAAATAATGCATTGAAAACTGATTCTTCAACTTAGCTTTATTGAAACAAGTTCATTAAAATTTTGTAAACTCCTTCTTCCCATAGTTGTCTTCCCCAAGATAAAAGCAAAACAAAATAAAACGAAAAGTTACATATCTTCTTAAGTCCTGCCTATGTAAATTCTTTTCCTGTGAGTTAAATAGAGGTTCCTGTTTGTACCAGTTGTGACACATATGCACATACATGTAAGTGTGTATTTCATCTTTTTTTCACAAAAATAGAAACATTTTATATATGTACTTTTGAGCCTTGCACATTACTCTGAAGTATATAGAAGAGTCTGTTTCTTCTAGGTTCCAATTCTTTTACTTCCATTTTTTAAAAAAGATTTATTTATTTATGCATACAAGCTGGGGTGCAGGTCACATGTGTGTGAAGGGTGAGAGGATACACCAGAGACAGAGTGGGGAGCAGAACAGGCAGACTGACTGAAATACCCTGCTCAGGGGAGCAGTGGGGCAGGCAGGAGAGGTCTGCTGCTCCATGTGGGAATCTCCCTGGCCGGGGATTGAACTTATGGTGCAGTGGCTCTGGATAGCTTCATAAGCTGCGACTTAACCTCTTGTGCCACCAGGGAGGCCCCTTTTACTTCCATTTAAAGACAGTTTTTCTGGAGTCCAATCTTTGGGGGCATGGTGATAAGGTGAAAAGATTTTGGTACTCAGTTTCACAGGAGCTTCATTGAGTCTTTGGTATAGTTCCTCATTCGTGCCTTACTGGCCGTAGAAAAGTTATTTAGTCTGTCTGCATCAGATGAATTTCCTTAATTGAAGTGTGCATGATAAACTTGGAATAAGATAATTTATGGTTCAACTGTACCAACAATGACTTTGAAGAAAGAACTTGGGCTTTAGATAGTTATGGAATCTTGATCCTATAACTGTTTCCAGGCAAGTTACTTCTAATATTTTAGTTTTCCCCTTGAAAAATAAGATAGTTTCTACATTACAGTGTTGTAATGATCACAGTTCTGTATATAAAATACTGAGTACAGTGTTCAACACTGTAGTAGGTGCTTAATAAAATGATGACAGTGGTATTTGTGTATCACTATTCCTAAACTTAGTTTTTTAGGTCCCTGGAGAAAATAGGATGCCTATCTTCCCATTTTTGGTTAAAATTCCATTTTTTTTCCTGTGTCAAGCTATTCTACTATCAGTCACTTGAAATTGACTGTATTAAATATCCCTTGGTATCTGCCTGTAGGAGCCATTAATCAGTTCTCAGCACCATGGCTGAGTCTATATATCAGTCTTTTTCTTTCTGTGATCTCCCTGAAACATGTTTATTTGGAGCAGGGACAGAATTGTTTAGGACTTCTTTTTTCTTTTTGGTTTTCTAGATATCCTAGTACCGCCACAATTTCACTAGACAACTCTTACATCTTTCTTCTAGGCCATATCACTCCAAGTATCACCTACTCCCTACCTTTATCAGGGATCATTATATTTTTTCAAGGGATTCTATGTTCAGTTATAATATTGGCAGTGATTGAGCAAGTATATGTGCTGTGTGCATTATTTGAGTCTCAAATATGTAAGGTTGATATAGGTATCAGGCTAGGCTCAGAGTGTTTAAGTGATTTGCCCACAGCCATATGCTTGTAAGATTCTTATTAGAATCCTAACTCAGATTTCTCTGAGTCCAAAACTCATGTTCTTTCTTAGGATATTGGACTTCTGCTAGGAATACCAAGAGACACTTATTGAATTTTAATATTTATGTCTATTTGGACTTAATTATTGTCATCTATCGTTTAAAATGTTTACCTAGAGATTCCTTCATACTATTGTAATTTACCTTAAATGGTGGGCTTTGTATAATTTGTAGTATTTCCCATAGAAGAGGATTCCAGAGAGAAAGTCATAGTAAGTGACCAAAACTTCCTCTTCCTTATCGTTGATCCTTTGGGAGAAGCCTTAAAAATCACCATGAGGTCTTTTGTTTTGCATCTTTTATTATAATGTTGCATTAAAAATATCTCATTTATTAGAACGGCTTTGGGAACCTATGAATGTTCCTGGACTTTACTTTCTTTCAAACTCAATTCTATTCCCTAGGCTCTACATACTCCTTTTGCAGTTCAAGAATAATTTGTCACTATTTTATTATATTTTTTTCATTCAGGAAATTAAAATAATTTAGGATGGAAGCTCGAGTTTTGGTGGTGATCATATTGTCGTATATAAAGATGTCAGAATATAAAGCTGTATACCTCAAGCAACAAAAACATTCACAAACAAAACAAGAAAAAACTCTGATTATGAGAACCAAAATGGTGGCTATCAGAGGGGAAAGGGTGTGAGGGGTGGGGAAATTGGGTAAAGAGCAGCAATTGACTAGACTTGGTGGAGATCATAATGTAGCATATACACATGTCAAACTGTAATCCTGTATTCCTAAAACCTACATAATGTTTATAATAAAGAAACGTCTAATTTATAACCTCATTCTTATAAGAAGGAACATCTTTTTAACATTTTGTCATTTTTTTAATCTACTTTTTTTTCAAAAAAACTTCTAGAAAATAAGTACTCACATATTTGTTATGCAGTCATTTTAAAAACACAAATAAGTTGAAGAACAAAGGAAAAACCATCTATAGTTAACAGAATTAACATGGATAACAACTATTGTATTTTGCTTCTATTTTAACAGACTTCAGCCCTTCTAATCAATAAGTCACAAACATCTTGGAAAAGTTTAATCATCAATAAGAAGTATATTGTTAGGAAGCAGTGGGATATCTTGAAAGTGTTGGGGAAGACTTATCATGAGTTTAAACCCTTCAAGTAACTCCACTGGTGATACCCAAAGGTAAGCCTCCTGGTTCCTTTTAGTTCAAGAATGCTTTTGGTTACAAGTAACAGGGAGAACTAAGTAGAGAGCTGGTGGTAGGAATTCTCAGGGTTTGTGAAGGAAAGCAGAAATTTCATGGACTGTAACAGCAGGAATGATGTCTCATAGGAACTATCAATAGAACTTGATTTGGATACTTTGTGTGGCTCTTTGTACTTTTTTTTTTTTTTAACTCCGTCCACAAGTCACACCATCTGACTTTCTCCTGTCCCTAGAAACTTATTCTTTTCCACTTCTCTAAATCTTTTCTTTTTCAGATATTTCCACTTACTCATCTCCCTGTGTGGTTATTATTTAGCTGGATATAATCTCCATGGCTCTAATTCCTTTTCTTAACTCATTGCTCTAAATCTAATTTGTGACTTCTGTTTAAACATTTTGTAAATTTTACCTTCTGCTACTAACTGCTCCTTTACTTTGAAATGATGTTTCAAGAATTTTTATTGTCTTTTTTTGTACCATTGATATCTGCCTTTGGACAGGATGCCTGCCTTTGGCCCACCTCTGTTGGATGGAGTCCATAATGTAAAACTGAGCCATTTCAGAAAGTGCAATGCAAAGTATGGTTTAGAAAAAAATTGTTACAGAAAATGAAAGTAAATGGTTAGTAACTCTTATAATCATGTAGCACAGTAATTTTCTGTTAAATCGAATAATAAAACACTCATTTTTTTTGCTGTTTAAAATTTTTTATGTAATCTGTATTTTACAAATGCATCATGGGGAGTACTCCTTGTTCATTTTAGTTTAGAATAATTGACTTAGATCACCCGTTTATAGCAAGGATGTGTGGAGATGATACAAGAACCATGACTAACGGTCCTTCCCCTATAAATAGGATTTGCTATATAAATATTTTCTTTTTTTTTTTTTAAAGATTTATTTTATTTATACATACAAGCTGGGGTACAGGCCAGAGGTGTGGGGCGGCGAGAGGGTTCACCAGAGACAGAGTGGGGAGCAGAACAGGCAGATCAGAAATACACTGCTGAGGGGAGCAGCGGGCGAGGCAGGAGAGGTCTGCCGCACCATGTGGGATTCTTCCCTGGCGGGCGTCGAACTCGCGTCACCGCCGCGGACAGCTCCACAGCGCAGCGCTTAACCGCTGTGCCACCAGGGAGGCCCTATATAAATATTTTCTATCTATCTTTAGAGGCTACCTTAAATCCTTTCTAGAGCAAGGTAGGGAATAAGTGGATAAAATTGAACTTTTTTCTTTGTTCAATTTGCTGAAAATTAATTAAATATATATGTATGAGTTTATTTCAAGAGTTTTCATTTGTGAGACAGTGAACAATTTCCCTCCCACCCTTCATTTGATTATTTTTGATTTTTTCATCTTTCGTATCTAGCTTCTAAACTTCTGTTAATTCTTGGCTGTCCATATTTAAAAGTAGGGACCTAAAAATATGATTGGAAGCTCAGTGTATAAGGATTTGTGTGTGTAACATTCTTTCTAGGGTGATCTGGTCAAAAACTGTTTTGCTGGAAAACAGCTAGTATCAGCATCTTTAGGTCTTTTTCACCTTGCTGCTTAGCTTCTCCAGGAACAGTCTTCTGGTCTCTGCTTATCTGCTATTTTTCTGGCAGACAAGAAGTGTTAGATGCCCAGGGCTCTCACTTATAAAACTTTTTACTTGAGGTTCTTCTTTTTAGTATGAAACCCTCCCCACCTTTGTATCTTATGTCTTCAGAGGTCTCTATTTTATGTACTCTAAGGAAAAAACCTCTAGTGTTGTGCCAGCATCTGGGGAAGAGATTGGTATCTAGTTGTGTGGTATATGGGTAGGGGATACAAAGATTTTTTTTTGTAGACTTTTAACCAGTTCTCCTGTTTTCTGCTCTTTCTTTTACCCCCATTTCAGAGTTTTTGCCAATTACAGGGATTTTGGGGGGGCTCTGGCATAAATCAGGTTGCTTTCCCTGCTGTTGGCTTTAAATTCAACTTTCTTAGGCAAATCACTTAACATTTGTTCACCTGCTTCCAGCTTCCCATATTTTTGGTTGCTTGTGGGTTTATAACTCTAAATTCTCTTTACTGTTATTTTAATGTTTTTTTTTTGGGGGGGTGTTGGGAGTGATAGTTTATTTTTAATTAGGAATATATACATTGTTTTATTTATACTTTTAAAATCATATGTATTACATTTGTAATAAATAAAATTTGTATTTTAAAAAGGAAAATAGGGAAGAACTCAGTCTCTTCCCAAACTATCCAGTTTGTGATAGGACAGGTATTCTTCTTGAACAATGTGCTGGTTTCTCAGTGGACAGTGGTTTGTTTCTAGTCACATACTGCTTTATTTTTCTACCTACCTTTTGCAGTGGACTAGAATGTAAATTTCATTAGGGCAAGGACCATATCATGTTCCTGTGGTTTTTGAAAAATAAGTGTTCAGAAGTATCAGAAATGCTGTGAAGATACTCAGTGAGAATTGTATTTATTCTGATCTCATTTTATAGGTTGAAGAATGCTTCAACTGATGTAAAACAAATGCTTAAAAATGAAACAGAGTTGGATATTACTGCTGATCTCAGAAAGAAACTCCATCGGGCTAAGAAAGAAAAATTAGAGATAACAACTAAGCACAATGCAGAGGTAGAATTTATTTTCCTTTCAAATAATGTTAAAATTAGAGTTTGATTATTTTAGATTTATTTTATTTTACAAATGCCGTGCTAGCATTTGTTACCATTGTGTTTTTATGCTTAAAAAGGGAATTATCATTATAAAACAGTTGTTTTAATATCGTGGAATTGTATAGGAGGATTAAAGTAGAAATTTAGTGAATTATGTATATGTTATCTTCAAATTATTAATTTTTAAAAAGATTTATTTCTTTATGCATACAAGCTGGGGTATAGGATTCACCAGAGACAGAGGGGGGCAGAACAGGCAGATTGACTGAAGTACACTGCTGAAGGGAGCAGCTGTTGAGGCAGGAGAGGTCTGCTGCGCCATGTGGAAGCTCCCTGGCTGGGGATCGAACTTGTACTGCAGTGGCTCTGGATAGCTTCATAGTTTTGTGCTTAACCCATTGTGCTACCAGGGAGGCCCTTAATTTTAATGGCCTAAATAATGAAAATACTAATTGATAAATGTACCTGGTAATGAAAGGATTTATATATTGGACTTTTTTGAAATTATTATGTAGGTTTCTTTATGATCTCAATCTGGAAAAATATCTTTCCTAGTTGATATGAATATAGAATTTTTAATCTTAGTATAATTTATTAGGTAACATAGATACTTTTTGCTTTGTTATATCATTATAGCATTTGTTTTATTATCAGGTGTTTATAAATGTATATGTGTATGTATTTATACCAAGGACAGTAATTCTCTTTCCTTTCTAAAATAATTCATAAATTATATGCTTATGTCTGTTCTGTCTGTCATCTTTTTTCTCTTTATTTAAATCTTATCCATTGTCAAAGCTCCACTTAGGCAGCCCAGTGTAGTGAAAAAATTTGAGTTACACAGACCTAGACTCATTCCTGGCCCTTCTGTTTACAAGTTAAGTGACAGTGGGCAAGTTATTTTATCCTATACATCACTGGTTTCTCATTGAGAAATGCTGTTCCCAAAGGTTTATGATAATTGAAATGCAGTTGTACAGTACCTTTGCACTGTAACTGACAGTTAAAATTTATTGACAGTTAAGCATAAACAGTGTATTTTCCTTTCCATTTTTTCTAAATTCTCATGCTAGGAAATCTTTCAAGGCTTCCTTGTTTGAAACTGATTACTCCTTTTTTGCCCACATATTGCTGCTATAGATACTTTAGAATGAAAACATTTATTTCATGCTTAACTACATGTAAGTTCTCTGAGAGCTGAAAGCAGTGACCACACTTTGTATCTGTCATATCGCTTACTAGAATGTGATAGGCCCTCAGTTGCTTGCATTTTGAATAAATGCTTGAAAAAATGTTTTTTTCAGGGTATGTAAGGATCAGTAGTTTCCAATTAAATTAAAAAGAAATTAACATATATTTTATTTATATTTTTAATGGCATTTGAGATCATTTATAAGTGGTAATTGAATAACTGCTTCTACTTATGATGATACATATTGAATATAAAGGGGTATTTTTTGAAAATATTTTTAAGTTATCTGACTAAATAAAACATCATTACCTAATATGAGTCAAATCATGGAAACAAATTAATGAAATAATGGGAATGAATAATAATATAAATTTATGGCTGAACCAATTACAATGGCTTGTTTTGAGAAAATTATCTCTCTTCCCTGAGATAAGTTCCCATCTCAAATATATTTTACAAAGCAAGGCAGAGGAAAATAAAATTAAGAAAAAAAAATTAGACCATATATTTGCCTTTATTAGATACCTAGAATGCTAAGACACTATGCTGGCTGATGTGCACAAAATGTCTTGAAAATGACTTCTCAGAAAATTTTATTATTGTGGGTTCTTGAACAAGTAATTTAATTTTCTGTTTCAGGTTTTGATAGGTTTTTATAATTTGGTATCTAATACATTTAATAGAAAGGCTAAATAGTATCAACATTCTTCATAGGTGAGATCCAAAGAAAAAATTCTAATTTATGTTTATGAGAAATATTCAGAGCAGTGGCAGTTCTTATTCTAAGAATGGTCTTAACTTGGTGTTTATCACTGTGTCTCATGTTCCCCTTCCCCTCTGCCAGCATTTGTTTGCCTTGGTGGAGTGAGCACACTTGCATTCGTATCATGTTTGATTCCTTAATGATACTGCCTTGGTTGGATCTCTGCAGACGTGGGTATATTGAGAGTTGTAGTACTGGATCTCCATGTTTTCACAGCTTCCCTGCCTCCCTATTTCCATGGTAATAAAGATCAGCCACCCCACCCAAAATAGTCTCAGTTTCCAATTTAGTGGATTTTTTAAAACTATTTTTGTTGTGGCAAAATCTGCAAACTCACATTTACTACTTTAATCATTTCAGATTGTACAATTCAGTGAAATTAGTTATATTTAAAGTACTGTGCAGCCATCACCAGTACCTATTTTAAATTTTTTCTCTCATTCCAAACAAAACTATGTGCCCCTTAAGCATTAATCATTCATAGTCTTGGTAACCTCTAATCTACTTCCTGTATTTGTGAATTTGCATATTCTACATAGATACCACATGTGAGTGGCACCATATAATATTTGTCTTTCTATTCCTAGTTCAGTTCACTAGGCATGTTTGCAAGGTCTACGGGGTTTGTAGCATTTTTGAGAATGTATCTTTGTGTGTTTGTGTGTGTGTGTGTGTGTGTGTGTGTGTGAGTGAGAGAGATCTGGCAGAAGTGTTTACCTTTTGATTTAAAAAAAAATCAAAAAACAAAGTTGGGAAAATAGAAACCCCTTTCAACAAAGAAACAGTAATAGAGGGAATTGATTACACTGGTACTAGAAGTGCTGAAAATCAAATAGGGGGTATTAAGGCAATCCGAGGGATTGCCACATTAGAGGAAACTGCTTCCCCTCCTAAGGTGGATAGAAGGCACAGAACCATTTAGAAGGAACTAGGATCATGAAAGAATGGGGTGTCCAGAATGGGTTTGCAGTCAAAGGGAAGGCCTCTCATTAGTTTTCTCCTAGAAGCCAGTTTTTAAAGGGAGCTTGGGAAATGTAGTTTCTACAGTACTAAGCTGAGCTGAACAAGGATATGGAAAGGATGGAAGGCAAACAGGTAAATGACTGGCACAAATGGGAGTCCCCAAATGTTACCAACTTTATGTTGGGAGGGGAGAAAGGGCTGCAAGTGGTGGAGTGATCTGAAACTAACATTGTCGTTATCTTGAATATGTAACTTAGGTTGTTTTATGATGTTTTTCTTTAACTATTAAAAGATATTTGTAAACTCTTATTTTGTAGCTATGGTGTTTTGCAGACCTTTGTTTTTCTGAATTTAAAAAAAATGGATATTTTTAATTTTATTCTTTACATTTGGAAAAGGATATAACTCCTGTTGCACTCTACATCTTAACAGCTACTAGTGGTAATTTCTGATACTGCTCTTCAGAAATTCTTTTGTCTTATTTGATAATTGGACCATCTATTTCTATCTCACTGCTTCCTATATGATACCTTTCTAGCATTCTCTCTCGTCCACCATTTTTCTCTTTCACCACCAATAAATAATTTTGCTTTTCTCTGAACTATCATAGCATTTTTACCTCTTTTATAAAACTTACCCCATATGCCTTTCTGTAGCCTTTAATTCCTTGTGAACAGGGAATAATATTTGTTCTATAATATTTTATATTATATATTATATATTATATATTATATTATATATTATATATATTATATATATTATATATATATTATATATTATATATTATATATATTATAAATATTCTATAATATTTGTTCTATAATATTTGCTCTATAATATTTGTTTTTATATATTTTATTTCACTCTATTTGATGCATAGCAAGTATTTAATATTATTTAAATTCATGATTAGATATTAATTTTAGAGTGGTAAAGGGTTTTATAAATTACCTAGTTCAAACTCTGACCTGTCTTCTGTCATGCCACTTTATGGATGGGTATTAGATGCAGTATGTTTAGTTATTAATTCATTAAAATACCTGAAATATTGGCATTTTCATTATTTTATGCTCAATCAGTAATATCATAATCAGGAGAAATAATATAGACAATACTTAGCAAACTATACTTTGATGCAATTTGCTTCTTGATTTCACTTAACACATAAAAGAGAGGAAAGATGAATTTTTAAGTGCTTATTTAAAAAGTGCTTACTTGTCACACTATTTTTTTAATTTCTTCGATATGACTTTCTGATTAAAGCTTGTGTTTTTATTTTTATAAAAAGTTCATGCAAGAATTTTTTTTTCCTAATGAATTCTCTAAAATAACAAAATTAATGAGTGCCATTTAGTGAATAATGCTAGTGATTTCTTTCTGGTCTTTCAAGAAGTGTAAATTTATAAATTTTTGTCTTGTAAATATTATACAAACAAGTTTCTCTAAGAAATTTAAATGTTTGAGTACATGATCTCATAATTTTGGAGACTTAGTTTAATATTGGTTCATGATACTGGAAATCTGTTTTCAGCTGACACGCTATGAAAGCCAGATTGCCAAACTACGATCTGAGGTTGAAAAAGGAGAGGCATTGCGTCAAAGTCTGGAGTATGACTTGGCTGTTGCTAGAAAGGAAGCTGGTCTTGGAAGACGGGCTGCTGAAGAAAGATTAGCTGAGGCACATAAGATCCAAGAAAAACTCTGTGGTAAGACTATTTCTATTTCTTTTGGTGCTTAGGATTGTGACTTCAATTTATATCTTTGCTCACTGTTGTATACACTTTTCATATTGTGTCAGAATTTTTTTTTAAAGATTTATTTATTTATACATACAAGCTGGGGTACAGGCCAGAGGTGTGGGGCTGCAAGAGGGTTAACCAGAGACAGAGTGGGGAGCAGAACAGGCAGATCAGAAATACACTGCTCAGGGGAGCAGCGGACGAGGCAGGAGAGGCCTGCCGCACCTTGTGGGATTCTCCGTGGTTGGGTGTCGAACTCGCATCGCTTGCTGCCCACAGCTCCACAGCGCAGCCTCAACCACTGCGCCACCAGGGAGGCCCCATATTGTGTCAGAATTTTGATGACCTTTGATGCATAGACTGGTGGATGTGTGTAAAGTCACTGGCAATTATGTGAACATTTACATTAGTTTTTGAAAATTTTCTGCAGGTATGGAAAAAGGACTCAGAATTTGTTAATCACTTTTTGGAGCACTTATCCTTGATATTTAGTAATATATTGTGCAAACATACCACACTTCCACTTACCCATTTATTGTTGATGAGATTTGGATAGTGTCCATATTTTGGTTATTAAGAATAATGTTGTTATGAACATTCTTGTGCACAGCAGGTGTACAAGACCTGTGTTAATTAAGGGAACACTGAACATGAACACAGAAAGTTTAGATTTAGATCTTGGTTCTACCATTTAATTAATGATATTTGAACCTAAATTATTTAAGAGTAAAAGGAGAACATCAAAGTGCTTTGTTAAGTGTGTGGAGCTAAACAAATATTATAATTATTATAAAGGTTATAATGCCTAGTCTTGATGGGCTTTCCTGGGTTATTGCCATTGGTCAGAGATACTTTTAATTACCTCTGTCATTTAATAACTCATCATTGCCTGAATCTTAGGAATATGAATTTTGAAAGGCACTAGCTATAGCATTAGCATTAATGATTTTCATTTAGTTATGAGGACACTGAAGTCTGGGGAAGATGGCTCTTTCCCAGAGCCAAATGATTTCCACAAATACCTTATAGAGGAAAATTGTGTAATAGCCATTTGTACTTGAAAAATGCTTAACTTTATCTGCCCCCCCAAAATAAAACTATATTGAATTCTTGTTAATGTTATGGATGCTGAGTTATGTAGGAGTAGAATGTACTTATATCTACAGTTTGCTTTGAAATGCATAAAAGATAGGGTCTGATGGAAAAATGCATAGATAAATGAATAGATGGATGAATATAGCAAAAATGTTAACAGTTATGTATAGTCTCTGATATATGTGTTCCTTATACAAGGTTTTCAACTTCTGTACTTCTGAAAAAAATTTTTTTAAAAGATTTATTTATTTATCCATACAAGGACTGGGGTGTAGGCCAGAGGTATGGGGTGGTGAGAGGATTCACCAGATAAGAGTGGGGGGCAGAACAGGCAGATATATGGAAATACACTGCTGAGGGGAGCAGCAGGCAAGGCAGGAGAGGTCTGCTGCGCCATGTGGGAAGCTCCCTGGCCAGGGATCAAACTCGTGCTGCAGTGGCTGCAGATAGATTCATCGTGCTGAGACTTAACTTAACCTGTTGCACCACTAGGGAGGCCCCAACATCTAAATATTTAATCCATTTTGAATTTATCTTTGGGCATGGAGTTTCAGAGGGATAGAATTTTATACTTTTACACATGGCCATCTAGTTTTCCCAGCACCATTTGTGTGCGTGTGTCAATTTTATTGAAGAAAACATTGTTTAAGCACCGTTGTTAAAGAGACTCTTCTTTTTCCATTGTATGGTTCTGGCTTCTTTGTCATAAACTGAGTGTTGATATATACATGGATTTATTTCTGGGCTTTCAGTTCTGTTCAATTGCTCCATGTGTCTGTTTTTATTCTAGTAACATACTTTTTAGATACTGTTTGTAGTATAGTTTAAAAGTCAGATAACATGATGCTGCCATTTCTTTTCTTTTTTTCTCTGGAGTGCATTAGCTCTTTTGAGAACTTTCATGGTTTCGTATGAATTTTAATGTTTTGTGTTCAATTTCTTTGGAGAATATTGGTTATATTTTGATGGGGAATTGCATGAAATTTATATATTGCTTTTGGTAGAATAGTCATTTTGAGCATGGACTCTCTTTCCATCTCTTTATGTCATGATCTATATCCTAATGTAATATTGTATAGTATTCATTGTGTAAGTCCTTCTCCTCCTTGGTTAGGGTAATTTCTAGATATTTGATTCTTTTTGATTGTGAATGGAATTATTTTCTTCTTTTTCTTATCATTTACTGTATATAAAAATGCAACAGAGTTTTATATGTTGATTTTGTAACCTGCCACTTTGCTGTCTCCATTTGTTGTTTCTAACTACTTTTTGGTGGGTCTTTGTGGTTTTCTGTATATATGGTATCATATCATCTGTGAATAATGACAGTTTCATTTTTTCCCCACCTGAATTCCTTCTATTTTCCATTGTCTGAGCTAAGATGGCTCTAAGATAAGATTGTTTTAAGCCAAAACCTCTAATATTAAATTATAGAAGTAGTGATATTGGATGCCCTCATCTTGTAACTGATATTAAAGAGCTTTCAGTTTTCCACCATTCAATTATTATATTGCCTGTAGTATTGAGAAGAAGGGTACAAAGTGATAATTATTAGTTTGGATATTGGCTTATATATTTTTTTTGTGCTGTTTTTTTTTGGTTTGGGTATTATGTTGACATAATATGTATTAGGGAATATTCCCTTTTCTTAGAAATAATTTGAACGAGACTTTTGAATAATTTGGGCATAAGTTCTATTTTAAAGGTTTGATAAAGCAGTACTTTCACATATTATACTTTAGCTTGCAAATACAACTGTCTTCTTTGTGAGGACATAGGTGATCAGATCTGGCTCTTCCCACCAATTTGGGCTCCAGTTGTTCTAGTTTGGTAATCTCAGACTCCTGCTAGTAATTATCACTTTGTATCCTTCCTCTTACAGTTCTTCAGGTATGTGCCCTCTGTCCTGCACCTTGACTCTGTACATACTCTTCTCCAGTATAGTGCCTGTTTTTTAAAGTCCCTGATGTAGGTTTGTGCCCTTAAGTTAACAATAGCAGAGGGGTTCCATATGGCAACTGGTTTTCCCTCTCATGGGTTATTTTGCTGTGGTAATGCTCTAAAAACAGTTTAATTGCCATTTTCCCTATCCCTTTTGCCTCACCATTGCTCCTGATATACACAGTAATACTCATTTATATTTCCGTGGTTGTTGTCTTTGTTTTGTTGTAAATTGTTTGTGAATCTGTGGAGGAAGCTATTCTGGCATCTTTGCCCTGTTGCTATCTTGTCATACTCTTGATTTTTTCTTGTATAGGAGAAAAAGTGGTAGAGTTGCTGCTGGTGCTAGTGGTACACCTAAATTTGATATGCATCTGGGAATATGTCAGACCATTTCATGGCAAAAATCACATTTGTCTGGAGGGGTCGAGGAGATTGAGAAATTATATGATAGATTGGTTCTGGGACAGTAAATTTTTCAAAATTATACTGGCATGAAGGGAGAGATTAAATGTTTTATCCTGAGATCATGTTGTAAGTGGAATCAGCGCCATTGCCTACATTCTTGGAGTCCTAGTGATTTCATTTTTATGGTTGTAAATATACCTATTTTTAAAAATATTTTTAATAGCTCAGAATACAGAACTTCAAGGAAAGGCAAATGAGATTGAGAAAGCATTCCAGACTTCTCAGCAAAAATGGAAAGAAGAATGCAGAAGATTTGAATGTGACTTAGAGGAAAGAGACAATATAATTCAAAATTGCAATCGAGAATATGATTTACTTATGAGAGAAAAAAGCAGACTAGAGAAAACTCTACAGGTAAAATATTTTTGTAAAAGCATTTTGCTATTCACTTATATGTGCTGTACACTCTTTGAAGTTATCTTTCGGAATGAAAATAACTACCAGAAAGTAGAAAAGAGGTTTCCCGCTTTCACTCACTCTCTTTCCCTATTGTCCTCTTTTCCTTCTTTTTCAGGGACATTTTTGTTCATTTCTTTGGTAATATGCTTTAATGGTATATTCATAGATATACTGTTTCTTTTGTGAATGACAGTTTAGAGTCTATGATTTAAAAAAACCCAAACACTTATAAGGATATATTATAAAGAAGAACCTATAACCCGTTTGGTCTAGTAGCAAGAGAATTTGGAATTTTAGCAGTGTAGACTTTAGATTTTGGTCCAAAAATATAATAAATATAGGAAAATATTTATTACTTGTTATAGATACTGATATTTATTATCTATGTAGAACACATTCTGTCTAGATATGATACATAAAGTATTTGCTGACTTTTTACTGAAATTATTGTAAGCAACTTATTCTCCCATTTTCTCTTATTTACTTTCAAAAGTATGATTTCAGGTTGAATTTGTCAGCCACTTAAAAGGTAGATTTCGAATCATTTACATTTCCCATCTTCTGAAGCTTAAATTTAAAGAAAAGTTGAAAATACTCTCCATTTTCTACTGTGATAAATAACTTTTCAGTATTTTGGAAATAATCTTTCCTAAAAACTAACTTTACCAAAAATGCACTTATTAAATTCAAAAGTTTTGCACTGAACTTTCCCAGACATTGTCGCAAGTCTCCTTTTGATTTCCTCTATTTCAGTAGTCATAGTTTGTGCCTTTTCTTTATTGTTGTATTCCTAGACCCTAGGAGAGTACCTCATATGTGCACAAGGGCTCTGTTAGTATTGGAGTCAGGGAAGTTGAGGTGGTGACAGGTATTACAAGCCACTGGGTGGCTCTATATAATCTATCCCACATAAAATGTCTTAGAGCTATGCGGAAAGAAGGTAATCGTAATAGCTTTCCCTACACTCCGTTAACCAGCACCTCAAGACAATCAGTTATTTGGTAGGAGAATTTTACTCTGATTTTGCATTATTGACTTTGAACTGCTCTGCAGAGAGCTTTGGAGAATTTGGGGTTGAATAGGAGTCTATATTTTGCCCTAAAGGAAAAAATCCTTAAGGCTCTTCATGATAGCTCTACACTAGTGAAAGTTCTGAGGGTAATCTTTATCTTGCAGATCCATGGTACTGGTATATGGAGATATATCTCCCTCTCTTAACCACAGAATCTGTCTGTTTGTGTTAATGGGGACTTAGTTTTCAAACCTATAGGTCAGAAAATTTGGCTTCTGAGGGAACCTTCATTTTATATTTTTAAGGTCCTGAACCAAATTAGACTAGGAAAATTAAAAAAAAATATACCTCTTGCACATATTTATCTCTAGAACTAGAAATTAGTTACATCTAAGCCTATTTTTTTTTTACTTTAAAAATTTTTAACATTCTAGAATTTCCTTATTTTGATGTGTTGTACAAAACACCTTCCTTCTCCTCAGTATTCTCTGTCAAATTTTTATATATATTTCCAGGGACAATTCAGAGACTGTGTTTATAGGTAATTAGAGATTTCCATGTCATCTACTTTAATATAGATTTACATCTATATTGCATATAATCATCTTTGTTTTTGTCTCTTTATCATATAATGCACTTGTTCAAATCTCTGAGGTTAAATATTTCAGAAAAATTGGGTTAAATATATGCCTCTGTGTGTGTGTGTGTGTGTGTGTGTGTGTGTGTGTGTGTGTGTATAATACTGCTTAAATTACATCAGTAACCATAATTCTTTGTTCAGATATATGATAAAAATAATATTTTTATTAATGATTTTAATATAAATTGTTATGAATTTTAGCAGTCTCTAAGTATGGAGAGTCCTTTGTGCATTTAAACTGGGGATAAAGGAAAAAGTATAACTTTAATTAATCTGATAATAAATCAAGATTTTATTCATATGAAGGAAGCGGTGGAAAATCATCAACAGGAGAAGAATGAGATGGAGTCCCATATCAGGGAGACAGCATTGGAGGAGTTTAGATTACAAGCAGAACAATGGGAAGCAGAAAGAAGAGAGTTACAATTTATAGTACAGGTATTTAAAAACAATAATTCAATTCCTTAAACATATAATTTTAAAACTTATCCTATTAAAGATTACATTAATGTAATACTTGATTAGCTTACTCAAGGTGAAAACAATTCCTAATCTCTGACATCTGAAGGCCATGTCTCATTTGCAGTTACATGACAGTTTGTACATTGTTACTAATAAATTTATTACAGTGAGCACTGGGTGACTTTCATTGCATAAATTATGTGATTTTGAGAAGGATATATATACATTTATTATTTTATTTTTTCAAACTTAGTATTTTATATTTTTCAACTTAAAATGTGAGACCATTAGCAGTCTTTTTAATAGCATAAAGAGACTAGGAGTGGGGTGAGAGGACACAGAGAAGATGGCATCAGAGAAGATTCCCTGCTTTACTCCTGGGACAGTATTCTGAATGTAGTCCAGATAGGCCTGGGGCCTAGAGGGTCTGGTGACTTTGGGCAAAACTAAAGCATCTCTTGGACATTGGACATCAGTGCTGACTGTGCCAGAAGTTGACACTGAGGAAATTAAACTCTGTTCAACAAAAGGTGGCTGAGAGAGGTACCTGGAGAGCATGGCTAGGGCCAGATACCTGCCATGCAAATCTTGGAGCTGTGCTTGGAGAGGGGAAAGCTGATTAGTATGAAGGTGCATCTTTAACTGAGGGGAGAAATATATGGAGGAGCTGGGTTGTGCCAGATGGGCTGGGTACCCAGTGAAGAGAACAGAGCTTTGGACGGATTTGATGTCAGGCAGGGGAGATTCCCACATGGCGCGGCAGACCTCTCCTGCCTCCCCCGCTGCTCCCCTCAACAGTGTATTTCTGTCGATCTGCCTGTTCTGCTCCCCACTCTTGCTGCCCCACACCTCTGGCCTGTACCCCATTTGTGTGCATAAATAAATAAGTCTTTAAAAAAAAACAACCCAGGAGAGGAGAGCTATCAACTCTGCCACAACCATAAATCAGCCTCCACACACCACTTTCACCAGTAACTGGACCCCTCCAGGCTCTTCTCCCACTCTCTGAATCAGAAGCTACAAATCACTTACCTCCAATGTACAACGTACTGAAAACTCAAGCCAGGAAAAACTAAAAACAACAACATCAACAAAAACACCCAAAGTATCATTTTCTGGAAAAGGGAAAGTTCTACATCCTTAATATATTTTGAAAAAAAAATGGCAAACTGGAAAACTTCAAAATGGGCAGATGAAAAATTATATGACATCTTGAGTCTTCAAGGGAATATTCCACCGACACAGAGAGAATAAATCTTCAGAATGCAACCAGAAAGACATGGAAGATCTGTTTTTCTATAGGATACAGATTTCAATATTGCCATCATAAAGAATTCAAAGAAATGGAAGAAAACATAGAAAACCTGATCAAAAATATTCTAGAAATCTCAGAAAAACAAATAAATGCCTTGAGAAATAAAATTAATGAACAGAAGATACCAATTGATGCTTTAAATAAGAAAATTTTGGAGATGCAGGGTGTGAAAAAGATCAATAGAGGAGATAAAAAAAATTCTGAAGAAAAGGTATGGAGCTAGGTATGGACCAAATGGAAGATCAAATCAGTGACTTTGAAGTTGGTAATACACAAAAGAATTCAGGTGGACAAGAAAGAGAAAATCTGAAGAAGAAAATGAAGAAATGCTTCAAGCATTATCAGATTCCATGAGGAAAGGTAATATAAGAATAATAGGTATTCCAGGGAGCGGGGAGGGAGGGAGGGAGGGAGGGAGAGAGAGATTGAGAGAGAGAGAGAGAGAGAGAGAGAGAGAGAGAGAGAGAGAAAGAAACAGAGACCTAATTCAAAGAAATAATAGAGGAGATCTTCCCAAACCTGGATAAGGAACTAAGTTGAAAACAAAAGCAAAAACTAAAAAACCAAAACCTCAGGTTACCTAAATGTAATGAGACCTCAACCATGACACAAAGTAGTAAAATTTCTAAGAGTTCAAGATTAAGAAAACGGTAAGGGGCAGAAACAGATAACCTATAAAGTAACTCTGATCAAGCTTACATCTAACTTCTCGGTAGAATCCCTATGGGTAAGTAGAGAATAGAATGATGTGATAAAATTATTTAAAGATAAAAACTGCCAGCCAAGATTACTGTGTAAGACTCTCTTTCATATATGAGGGAGAAATAAAGACCTTCCTAGATGAACCGAAGCTAAAGGAGTTTGCAAATACTAGACCACCTCCTCTACAAGAAATATTAAGAAGAGCTTTCATATCTAAATTGAAAAGAATGACATCCACAAAAAATTGAACAAGAAAATAGAATCAGAAACTCAGGACTAAATAGCAACAATAGACCTCATTTGTCAAAAATTATCCTAAATGTAAATGCACTGAACTCACCAACCAAAAGGCACAAAGTTGCTTTGGATCAGAAAAACAACAGCAACATAACTTTCTATTGTTTCCAGGAAACGCGTCTGAGCACCAAAGAAAAACAGGCTCAAAGTGAAACGTTGGAAAGCAATCTTAGAAACAAATCAGACCCCCAAAAGGTGAGGGACATTGATACTTATATCAGATTAAATAGATTTCCAACTCAAAAAGATAACAAGAAACAGGATTGGGCACTATATAACTATTAAGGGAATAATACATGATGATTAAGGGAACAGTATATCAGGAAGGCATATCACTCATCAATAAAATGAAGGAACATCAAAATATGTGACAATTATAAACCCTGAAAACAGACATTGGCAACAACTATAAAAGTACTTGGGGACTTCAACGCCTGACTTTCCTCAATGGATAGATCAACCAGACAGAAAACACGCAAACCAACAATTGCCTTAATCAAAGAATTAGAGCACATGGACATAATAGACATTTATAGGGCACTCCGCCACAAAAAAGCTGAATACACATTCTTAAGAGCATGTGGGATATTCTCCAGAACAGACCACATATTGGGTTATAAAAGAGCTATCAATGAATTCATGAAGACTGAAATTATATCAAGCATCTTCTCTGAAGACCATAGTATCAAGCTAGAAATCAACCACAAAAAGAAAGCTGGGAAAAACCCTAGTGTGTGGAGACTGAACAACACACTGTTGAATGACTATTGGGTTAATGAGGAAATTAGAGAAGAAATTAAAATTACCTTAATAGAAATGAAATTCTGAACAAAACCTAACAGAACCTATGAGACAGCAGAAGCAGGACTAAAGGGAAGTATATAGCAGTAGAGGCCCACATGAAGAAACAAGAAAGAACTCAAATAAATAATGTCTCTTACTGTAAGGAGCCAAAAAAGAATAATGAACAAAGCCAAAAGCCAGAGAAGGAAGGTAGTAATAAAAAGTAGAGCAGAAACGAATGAACTAGAAATAAAAAAGACAGTCCAAAATACTAATGAAACCAGAAGATGGTTCTTTGAAAAATTAAATAAAATAGACAAACCTCACAAAGAAGGGTGAGAACTCAAATAATTAGAAACAAAAGAGAAGTAACAATACACATCTCCAAATTCAGAAGATCACAAGAGATTACTAGAAACGGGTGTGCCAGTAAGTTCAATAACCAAGATGAGATGGACAAATTCTTAGAAATACAAAACCAAGATGGACAAATTCTTAGAAATATACAACCATCTATGACTGAATCAGCAAGAAGTAGAAAACCTGAACTGACCAATTACACTGGTCAACAGTGAGATCATTACTGACTAAAAAAAGGCCCTAATCTGTAGTATCTTGATGTGCTGAACATGAAAAGAACCCTGAAAATTTTTTATTAGCTCTCGTTTTGAAGATATTCCATATAATTCATTTTATATGTTTCACCATGTAAATTCTTCCAGTGGGACTGAAACAACATCCTAAATCAGCCTAGAATGATATAATATTGCATCGCATTGCATAATACCATCATGCACACATCATCCAGAGTTGATTGCATCATTTTCTGATGCAATGCAATACTACTGCCAGGCGGCTGCTGAAGTAAGCTGATGTCAGCAGTGTACTATAGAATGCCCTGTTGGAAAAGCTGAGCATTGAAAATATTTCAGACTTTGTGCGAGACAGTTTAAGCTACTGTTACACAGAATTGCTATTATGTTATCCATTTAGGCACAATACAGAACAGCAGTGCCTTGAAAGTGGGTTAATAGCATGGACAATTTCTGCCATATTTGTGGGGAAGTGACATATGCCAACCAGAAGAAAAGGATCACTTCTCAAGTGAAGAAGGCTTATCATCTTTACTTTTGATGCAAGGTTGGTGACCAGGACAAGCCTTGGGCTGCACATAGATGCTGTGCTACATGTACAACACAGCTTTCACAGTGGTTAAATGGCAAAAGACCATCAATGCTGTTTGCAGTCCCCATGATGTGGAGAGAGCCAAGTAGCCACATAAAACACTGTTACTTCTGCTTGTTTCCTCCTCTTTCTGGTGGAATAATGAAGCAAAAGAAGTCAAACATTCCATCTGCGTTGAGATGACCGGTTCAACAACTTGCTGCAGGGTGATGCGAAACAAGCACAGAATGCTTTTTGCCTAGTGTCTACAAACTTTTTTTGGAATATTAGGGCAGAAAACTACAAGGAACTAGTAGAAGACATGCTGATGCAGTATCAGAAACTTGGCTGTAATATGTCTCTAAAGATCCACTTCCTTCATTCCCATCTGGATTTCTTTCCTGAAAACTGTGGTATGGTTAGTGATGAACAAGGCGAACGGTTTCATGAAGATATCACATCAATAGAACAAAGATACCAGGGAAAATGGTCCACTACAATGCTGGCTGACTGCTGCTGGACACTCGCCAGAGATGCCCCTGAACAGCTGTGCAAGAGACAAGCGAAGAAATCTAAGAAGTAGTCTATGATTTGATTTTTCACAGGTATTAACTGTAGGCCTATTACTATTGGCATGCATTTTGTGATGTAAACATCGATTTATTGCAGATTACAAATAAACTAGAGCCAAAATTAGAATTTCACTGTCATATTCGTGTTGAGCACATACAAATTGATAGGAAATGACCAATTTTATTTTAGTAATATGACTTTTGTAAAAATTTGTTGACCAGTATTATAAGGAGATTGGAACAGTAGTCAAAAATCTCCCAAAAAACAAAGCCCAAGACCAGATGGTTTTTTAGTAGTGAGTTCTACCAGACATTTTAACAGGAACTAGTACCTAACTTCAATGTTTTCCAAAAGATTGAAAAAGGGAATATTTTCAAACATACCACCTTGATACTAAAACCAGACAAATGTGGTCAAAAACATGCAGAGAATAAGAGGTACCTTATTTCTTTAAGAGTGAAAGCTGGCAGTGAAATTTGGAAATACTGTATTTCCAAAATTTGGTGTATCTGTAAGTATACAAAATACCGAAGAAACCACTGCTTACCCAAACCTTTGGTTTTGGGCAATGCTTTTCTTTTTTTTTTTTTTTTATATAATACATATTTTTATTGTTATTTATGTCTTTTACATTTTGCATTCCCCTTGGGTAGCCCACCACCAATTCACCCGTGATCCATCTCCATGGTCCCTTGTGTTCTTTTCTATTCCATTTTGTGCCCTTTCCCTTCCCTCCCTCCGGCTCCCTCTTTCCCCCCCTCCCCCTCCACTGATTGTCTCTCTCCCACCCGGCCTCCCTATAGTCCTGTTATGAGTGAAACCATTCGATATTTTTCTCTTTCTTTCTGGCTTATTTCACTGAGTATGATCCCCTCTAATTCCATCCATGTCGCTGCAAATTGCATGTGTTTATCTTCTTTCCATGTGGAATAGTATTCCATTGTGTATATGTACCACATCTTCTGGATCCAATCATCTATTTCTGGACATCTGGGTTGCTTCCATACCTTTGCTATTGTGAACAGTGCCGCAATGAACATACGGGTGCATGTATCCTTTTGGATTAGTGTTTTTGTATCCTTTGGGTAAATTCCCAAAAGTGGGATTGCTGGGTCGTATGGAAGCTCCATGTTTAGCAGTCTGAGGAATCGCCATACAGCTTTCCATAGTGGTTGGACCAGT
>PVIJ01013078.1:0-46743 GCA_004024925.1 Scalopus aquaticus | reverse complement strand
CTCCTCCTCTACCTCCTCCCCCCACAACTCATCTTTTCTTTGGCCCAGGATCTGGGAGCAGCATAGCAGAGTGTCTCCATTTTGCGTGACACCGGCTGTGGGGTTTTGCATTCACTTTGTCCACTTGTGAAAGGTCTTGGTATCAGCAACTTCAGGGGGTCTGCTGCGATGACCATGGACTTTTGTCTTTCATTCTAGCATTGTCACATACTGCATTGTCAGATTTTCCCGTGTCACCGCTGAAAAGTCTTTGCATTGCTGGGCATTGGTATGGCTTGGAGAATTTTGGAGTCCGTGTTTATAATCGACGCTGGTTTATAACAGTCTTGTGATGTCTTTGTTTTGCTGGTCTTCCTCAATGACCTGGGTGCCTTATTCTATCTTTTTAGAAGATATTTACATGAGCTGAAGTTCATTCGCCTTTAAGATTTTGGTGAAATAATTTGATGGTGCTTCTGTGCCTTCTGTGTGGGAAGTTGTATGCTCATTAATTCAATTTCTCTCTTAGAATAGGTCTATTCAGATGTTCTGTTTCATCTTGATTTTGTAGTTTGCATCCTAGGAATGCTTCCATTTTATCTCCGTTATCTGCTTTTTTGATATACAATTGCCCATAGTATTCCAATAACCTTTTAAATTTTATTCCTTATTCAGGTTTTCTACTTTCAGATTCACCATTTGCATACTTTGACTCTTAATGTTTTTCCTTTAGTCCTTTGAACAGACAGTCTTTGTCAGCTAAATCCGGCAACTCAACATTTGGTTTTACTCAAAGAAAGATGGTAACTATTGACTGCTTTTCCTTGAGGATTGATTGGTCAAGGTTTCTTATTTTTTGCATGTCTCAGGTTTTTTGCTGAAAAGTTCATATTTAGATGACATCATAATTCTGGATTCTGCCTTTCCCCGGTTAGTTGTCGTTCCTGGGTCTGTGGCTTGTGTCCTTGTTTATAAATGTGCCTGGGCAAAAGCTGTGACGTCTGCCCCCGTGTGGTGTGTGGACACTGGCGTCTTCGTTCATGGATTCTGTTGCTCTTTTTCTCCTTTCTTATTAACTTTGGATTCCCAGGGCTTTCTCCATTGTCCGTGTCACTTAATGGCTGGCCAGACATTGAACTCAGGCTGTTTGAACGCCCCGGGATGTGGGGCGGACCCTGTCCTCTGCTGAGGGTCTGTGCGGAGGGAAGTGTCCAGGCCATCTGTCCCGAGTCTTCCCAAGCACTGACCTTCCCGGGGCCTGGCTGCATGACCCCCATACGGTGGTATCGGGGTTGGGCCTTTGGACGATGCCTGGGTCATGGGGGTGGAGCCCTCAGGAATGGGACTCACACCCTTATCAAAGAAGCCCTAGAAAACTCCTTGACCCCTTGTGCCCGAGGTCATGGTGAGAAGAAGGCCGTTGATAAGGGACCTCTGCAGACATCTGGCTGGGGACTGCCCAGCCTGCAGAAATGTGGGATTTCTGTTGTTCGTAAGTTCCCCATTTTGTGGTATCTTGCGTGACCTAGAAGGACCAAGGCCTTTGGCAACATTGTCTGCACGCAGTCAGCCCGCAGATGTCTCAGTGGTGTCGCCGAACTGAGCTGTGTCTCTGGCTGTCGCAGTGGGACGCTGAGCACAGGGCTCCTGCTCTGCGTAGGCCTCTCACTTCATCGTTTCAGACGGTTTCAGTTCAAGCCCCAAGAATAGGGGAGAGGACGGTGGCCGTTCTGTGGAATGTTCCCGGAGATCATCAGAATCTCCTTGATGGTACTGCCCTGGGGAGAGCTTGGTCACATGGCCCAGCAGCCGCAGGGGATGCTGGGAGAGGTGGTCTTCCTGTGTGCCCAGGAAGGATAAGTGGACGGTGGTGGGTGCAGCCACCTGCCTTGCCACTCTTGGCTTTGGAGAGCCCACGCCATTACTTTATTCTCTGGGGAAGAAACTGGGACCCAGAGACAATGAGTCACTTGCCCTCTGCTGGGTCCCGGTAAGTAAACTATTGAGAAATCAGAGACAGGGTTTAGTTTTTATTGTCTTCTAACTCAGTCTTGCCCCTTTCCCAACTTGCCTGTATTCTCTCCTGCATTCACAGAATTCATTTCTTAATTGACACAAAGGGATCAATTCAGCAAAATCATTTCAGGAAAAATGGAGACAGACTCATTTGAACAACTGAACATGGGTTTTTAAATGATTACTTCTAGTCTTTTTTGATTATTTTAATAATCATTTATTTGTTTATCCATTTAATAATAATAATAATAATAATAATAAATATCCATTTTAATATTTATTTGTGGATGCATGTTTACATGTTCAGAGAACACATTTTTTTTTCTTCTGTCTCTTAGTTTATAAACACTCTTCCTGAGTCTACCTTCTTCTTTTTTTTTTTTTTAAGATTTTATTTTATTTATACATACAAGCTGGGGTACAAGCCAGAGGCGTGGGGTGGCGAGAGGGTTCACCAGGGACAGAGTGGGGAGCAGAACAGGCAGATCAGAAATACACTGCTGAGGGGAGCAGCGGGCGAGGCAGGAGAGGTCTGCCGCGCCATGTGGGAATCTCCCCGGCCGGGCGTCGAACTCACGTCGCCGCTGCCGACAGCTCCACAGTGCAGCGCTCAACCGCTGCGCCACCGGAGAGGCCCTACCTTCTTCTAATTATTATTTTGATTGCTGTGTAACATTGAATTGGTCTGGTCTTAGCCATTTCTCCTTTTGCTAAACACATAAGTTGCTTCAACTCATTTTACCTACATATGGCAATATGGTTTGGACTGTTACTTTATAGTGATATTTACTGTAGCAAAGGCTAATTACCTTGGGTGTCCTCATCATCTAGGCATTTAGGAAACCTTATAGTTAAATAATACAGCCTTTGACTTACTTTTTTGGGCTTTTACTGAAATGTGACTACAGTGAAGCCCTGTTTTTGCATAATTATTTTTAATGAGAATATTTAGCTTATGAAAAATAGAGTAAATTCTAAGAATGGTTTGAATGAACATCTTAATGCAGTTTTATTGGCCATATAATGTAATATTTCATTGAAATTTATTTATACTAATTAGTGAGGGATGGAAGAAGAAAGGAAGCCCGAAGTATCTGGTTTGATATACATAATATTATTATACAATAACTATATGCTATTAGATAATAATATATAATACTTTATATAGAAAACATTTTATATAACACATAGAAAATGTTATCGATATGCTAATTCCCTGACAAATATTGTTGAGTACTTACTAAATTCCTGGCAACCTTTTAGAAATGAAGATGTTGTGTGAACAAACAAATGCAAAAGCAATGACAAAAAGGTTACTTCTTTCAAGAAACGTATGTTGGACTGGGAGTGGGGGTGGGGAACAGACAGACACATAAACCAGGAAAGGTGTAGGATGTCCTCAGCATGAAGAAACATACAGGCCAAGGAGCCTAGGACGTGATGGATGGGGGGCGGGTGCGATCTTGTAAGTGTGTCTGTGTGCCTGTGTGTATGTGGGGGGCGAAGGGGGGATGTACCCCAGTGTGTGCCGTGGGAGGGGAGGCCTGGAGGCCGTGAGGAGAATTCCAAGTGGCCGAGCTGATGTCGCTCGTCTATTCCGCAACAGCAGGAGGTGAGTGTGGCTGTGGGGGGGGCGTTGAGTGAAGGGGCGGCCCCTGTGTCCTCAGGGAGCCAGCAGGGCTGGGGCACATGCACGGGGCCGCGGGTCTTGCTTGCTGGAGACAGGAGGCCCCGCGAGGAAGCTGCAGGAAGGGCAAGGCCGGGGCGCGTCCGGGAAGGAGCCCTCCGGGTCTCGTGGAGAGGAGACGCACGCCAGGTGGAAGCAGGTCCAGCCTGGGGACGGGGGCCCCAGCCACCCAGGTGAGAGCTGCGTGGGGTGGCGGCAACGCGGGGTGAGAGTGCTCAGCGTCCGGCTGCCTTTCAGAAGCAGAGACGGTGCCTTGGGCAATGGGTCCGCGGTGGGGCGCGCGAAAGGGGCGGCCAGTGGCTGCGCTTTGCCAGTGGAGGTGTCCGCCCCGAGGTGGCTGGAAGAGAAGCAGATTTTCGAGCAAGGAGAGCGAGGAGACAGAATGAGCTCAAGGAGCGGACACGTTGGAAGTTCGTTTTTAGGTGTTGCGCTTTGGGTTTCAAGTCACAGTACAGGAGCCGGCTGGCTCTGTGGGCCTGGGGGCAGGGGAGGCTGGGAAGGGAGGCGCGCGGAGGACTGTCCACCCTGAAGGTGTTGGCAGCCTTCAGACGGGACGAGGCAGTGCCAGCGCCCGGCGCACCCCCGCTCACACGCGCAGCGTCAAAACCCATCGGCCCTTTGGCCCCGCCGGCCCCTCTTCCTCTGATGTCCTTGGCACAAAAATCCAAGATGAAACTTGTCTCTGTTTGCTACCATTTTCTCTTTTTTTCTTTATTTTTTGTTTATTCCAACAAGGCTTCCTTCCTGCCCACCTCCTGGGCGATCTTACCCTGTCCCCAGCGGTCAGTCCCGACAACAAGCTGATCAGTCCGTTTTACAGGCAGAGGGTGGTATTCAGAGGGCCTGAGGCCCTGAGTATACTGGGCGAGCTCAGCCCGGGTCTCGCTTCCCTGGCCACAGCCGGCCTCTTCCACCTCAGCCTGGTTCCCCACGAACAGCAGGGTGTTTGCAAGTAAGGGCTGACCCTTTAAAAATTCCTGCTTTCTAAACAGAACACAAATCCCCACCCTGATACATGCGTGGGGTTGAATTGTTCCTGTCTCTTTTCTTCTAGGAAATAAAAGCATTAGAAAGACTCTGGACTTGTTGCTATTTTTAAATTATGAAACGTTACAATTTTGTAGAACTCACTCTTTTAATAACATGATGTGCCATGGCTGGTGAACATGGGAGGGGGAGCGGAGGGAGCTTGGGTCTTCTCTTCCTGACACCCTAAAGAACAGGGTTGGCAGGTGCCTTTCGGAGGTGACAACATCTGCCATCCTGCGCAGAGCTGGGGACCAGCAGGCCGTGTCGTCCCTCTGGCCTAAATAGCTGTGACTTAAAGTCGATCTGGTGTTGCTCTGCCTTTATTATTTCTCTGACTTCCTCAGATACTTGTTCCCTGTGATGGAAAGAGGGAGATCTCCCCCAGGACTTGAGAACTATTTGTTCTGACATGATTGTGTCTTTCTATGCGCTCATTTAGCTGAGGTCTTGTAGACAGGGCTGAGCAATGCCTTAGAAATCAAATGTGGGGAAATGCCTTTCATCGTGAACCGATTCCTTGTGGTGGGTCTGAAATCCTCTCATTCAGAGCTTAATCCATCCAGAAATGCACTGAGCGGTGGCGTGGGGTGAGAGTTCCGGGCTGACTGTTCTGTGCAAGGGAGTCTGAACTGAGCTTGAAGAAGGAGAAGGTCCGAGTTGTCAGAGGGACAGAGGGAAGCCTGCATGCAGGGGCTGTGGCGTGCAGAGGCAGGGGTGCAGGAGAAAGACATTTCCTGCAGGGTCTGACAATTGCTTGGGTAAGGAGGAGATTGCACAGGCACTGAAAGTGGAAATGGTTATGTGGGGGAGTGAACAGAAGATTGTGCTGTCCCGAAACAGACCCGGGGCTTGCCTCCAGCTTCATGTTGGCAACAGCGGTAGGGCGGCAGGGATCGGTGTGAACCAGGGGCTGTGTTGGGTGGATTATGGATCAGGTGAGAAGGGACTGGGATCAGAAGCATGGTGGACACCCCCAGTGTGATGCTGTGTCTGGAGATGACGCTGGTCCTGTGGAGGATGGGCCTGGGGCGTGGCTGTTGGTGCTGATGGGAGTGTTAGGGAGAGGGAGGGGAGCCCAGTCTTCCAGAAGGGCCCAATATTCAGTCACAGCAGAAAAGCTCAGTGAATCGGGCGGTGCTGGTGTGTGCTGGGCTCTGCCTGGGAAATTGGCCTCCCCTAAAGACGTGAGTCAGCCCTGCTGCGTCACCTGCTGAGTGAGGCACGTGGGCTTCATTGATTTAGTGTCCATTTGGCCTGCTGGGCACACCGGCGGGGAGATGCTGGGACCCTGAGACAAGCCCACAGAGGCGCAGCTAGGCGCCGCACTTGCTCACGCGTCGCCTCTGTGCCGTGATGGAGGGAGCCGGGAGGCTCGGCGCCTGCAGAAGTCAGCGCCGCGCTCCCGAGGCAGCACCGTGGGGCGAGCAGGGGCTTCAGAGAAGCAAGCTGGTGTGGGCAATGAGATGAGCAGAGGAGAGGGCAGGGATGATGGCGTGGGCTCAGGCCCCGGCACGGGCGACGGCCCCGGTGTGAGCCAACCCGGAGAGAGGGCCGAGGGTGAAGGGGAGAGGACCATCAGGAGGGGAGGGCGCATGCAGGCTACGCAGCCCCCCGGCACCTTAAATGGTGGTGAACTTCAAAGTAGTCATAACCGGGGGGTGACTTGCTTCTTTTTTTTTTAAGATTTATTTATTTATGCATACAAGAACTGGGGTATAGGCCAGAGGTGTGGGGTGGTGAGAGGACTCCCTAGAGACAGAATGGGGAGCAGAACAGGTGGATCTACTGAAATCCACTGCTGAGGGGAGCAGCAGGTGACACAGGAGAGGTCTGCTGCACCGTGTGGGAAGCGCCCTGGCCGGGGATCATGCTGCAGTGGCTGCTGACAGCTCCATAGTGCTGAGACTTAGCCGCTTGCACCACCAGGAAGGCCCCAGATGACTTGCTTCCTCACGCAGTGAAGAGATCCCTCTGCTGCCATGTGGGAAACAGGTCAGAGGCCAACTGGAGCCAAGCCCAGCAGTCGGGGGGTGGACACTTGTCCAGGCCAGCAATCAGACACAGGTGGGTGAGGAAACCCCAAAGCCACGTGACTTTAGTTCATACACAGGAGGCACAGTGGGCCCTGCCTGGACACTGTGGGGTTTGGCGGCCCAGGGGGCAGTGGCAGAGGTGGGGTAGAGGGGAGAGATCGAGGAGAATGGCACCAGCTAATTGGTGCAGGGCAAGAGTGAGGTCAGCCTCCCTCTCTGGACCTGGTAGCTCTTAGAATGTTAATATTCAAGGCTTTTCGCGCGCGCAAGCGTATGTGTGCATGTGCGTGTGTGTGTGTGTTTAATCTGAACTATTCTCTATGCCACACAAAAATCTTTCAACACGCATGTGATTGTAATATATAAACACAGCTGATATATCATGAATAGCTGTATGTATCTGCCACACATACCTAATTATACAGGTACATACAATTAATATATTTTTATAAAATAACTATATTATACACACTATAGAATGTAGAATATATAATTAATAAATATATAATTATACTTATAAGCATGTCACATCTGATATGTATGTTTAAATTAAAAATCATATATAATCATACTATTTTGACATGTGTGTATGTTTTCACACACACACACACACACACACACACGTGTAGGATGAAATAAACCAAAACATTACCAGCAGTTTCCTAAAGGAGGCAGGCTGTGGGTGGTTTATTTTTATGCTCTATTTTTTTAATCGTCTATTTGTCTAATTCTCTACCATGAGAAATAAAGTTTTTCCTCCCAAAGACGAAGAAACAATTAAAGGCTGGAAGAGAAATGTATCTGCTACTATTGATTTTGTTTTAGCAAAATATGATGGTGCAACACAAAATACAGTCTTTATAACCCTGCTTAGCAATTCCTTCCCTGACATTATTGTCTATTTCAGACAAAGAAAAGAGGTGTGTGATCTCAGACACCTTCAGCGGTGAGGAAAACAGAATAAAGATCAATATATTTTGTCCCTGTTAAGATTTTCTGGTAACTCCTTGTTTCCCAGCTGGCAGTGCGTGCTCAACTTCGGTGACTAAATTAAAAACTAGAAAACTGTGAAGGAAGGCGCCTTGGAAGTCAGGTGGCCACAGCACGCGATGTGAGGAGAAGCTAGCGGAAAGGAGCCTGCCTCCTCCTTATCTTTAAGTGCAAATCAAAACTTTGCCCACTTTCCTCTACTGGAACTTGAGGCTTGTGCTCTGCACCTTTTTTTTGGCCAAATACATTAATTTTGTATTGCCAAAAATACAGAAGCTAAAAGAGCAATTTGACTTTTTTTGACTCGGGAAGGTTTCTGGGATAAAAGAGATGGAGGAAATTTGATGAACCAAGACCCAACGAGACCCGGAGCACCGTGCAAACGGAAGCATGTCAGTCCTGAAACACTTGCGTGCATTAATTTATCTGTCCTGCCACGGACCTTGGCACGGATACTGGGTCTGCTGCGTCCTGGTGGGTCTCAGTGACCTCTGAAAGCCGCTGGCCCCGAATGCGTCCATTTTCCATCTGTTGTCGTGTGATTGTTTTGTTTTCTGCAGCTGTCGGATGACCATGGCAGTGAATGCTTTCACAGCAAATGTCACCAAACCAGATAGAACAAGCGCTCTTGAGGCCGGTGGTGCAGGTGGTGGTGCCACGGGTATGGGGGCTTTCTCGGCCCACCCAGAAGGCCCCCTGTTCCTGAGGATGCTGAAGTCTCCTGCACACCAGCAGCCTAGATGCTCGTCCCTGTCCCCCAGCCTTTCTGGGGGCCACTGTGCTTGTGCTTCCACAGGCCAATGGATCGCTTCTTTGCATGGACTAAAGTCCCCGTGTCTGCCTGATGCAGAGTGTGGAGGAAAGAGGAGTTTAACAACCTTCTCCCCAAGGTGCTCTGGTGCCTGCATGGCTGACCCCTGGGGGAATTCTAGTCTCACTGTGAGCTCCTGTCCTCCTCCCCCCCCATTGTTTATCTAGTTTTGAATTGCCCACGGAAGGAGGGCAGCAGGCACTGATGGTGTTCCAACCCCTTCCCGACAGTCCCTGCAACAGGGGTGCAGGGCCGAGGAGGGGGGTTGGGCCGGGGCGGGCCTGCTGTGCGGTACAGTTCTGTTGTCCATGCAGTGGGCGCTGCTCTTCTCCCTGCCCCCAGGACACTTGCCGGAGGGGTGGAGATGCTCTGGGTGCGGTGCCGCTCCATGCCTCGCCGCCAGGGTGCCCCATCCTCCTGTGTGCGCTGCTGGAGAACCTGATCCCCTCACCTCACCCCCATCCGTAGCTGCAAAAACAGGCTGTTCACGTCAACTTGGAGGCTCCGGTTGGTCTCTGTGACCCAGGATCTTGTGTCTTCGGTTATGGTTAAGGTCAAGAAGAGTCTCCCTCCTGAAGCCCAGACATCCCTCCAAAGCTGATACCCATGAGTTTGTTTCTGGGAAATGAAAGAATGATTTTGTGAGTTGATGCATGTGTGTGCATGCACGCGTGCGCGTGTGTGTGTGCACTTTTACAGATTCTTGCTCAGACTCCAAGGAGCGCGTGAGCCTCACGAGTCTCGTGCTTGCACCTATCCTGTGTCTGCAGCCCGGGATGGGCACAGCCCTGAGCATCCGTCAGCCACCTGTCTGGGTGAACAGTGAAGGGCGCTCGTGGGGTGAGTGGTGTGTCTCATTAGTGAGTCCGTGTGCACAGGGTTCGTCTGCCCCAATTGGAGCTGAGACATCACACTCGGGGTCCAGGGCAGCAGCTCTGCTGCAGGGTCCACGGGTGGGCCTCCGGTGGGCAGGCTCCCGAGATCTATTCCCTTATTTGGAGTCCAGCTTCAAACCACTGACCAGGTGCCCTCCAGCGCACAACTTGGTGTTCTCAGCCTTTGTTGCTTCTTTCAGAAAATTCAGATCCTGGAAGGACTGTCCCCCTCGGTGGCCATGGCGTTTACCTGAAAAGATCCGTGTGAGGCTGTCAGCCCTGTGTCCTTGGTGACAGGCCATGATGTGGCTGCCATTCTGTACCCCATGTTTTCTTGCGGGGAGCGCGGGTGTGTCAGTTTCCTGCCCCAGGCTGGGGCTTGAGTCGGCTGCCGGCAGCCCTCCCTCACGGCCCTCAGCCCACGAGCTGCAAAGCAGATTGTGCAAAACACGTGCTCGGAATAGCCCGGCTTCTCTATTTTATCTTGCTGGCAGAGGACTCGAAGAGATCGGAGAGCCGCGCTTGGAGCCGCGTTTACGCGGAGTGGGGAGTGCGCCATATGCTGCGCCGTCTTGTGTGTGGTGTGACTGGGAACCGGGGGCTACAACACGCATGGCCCCAGCCAAACGGGCGGCGGCCGAATCCAGGCCGGCAGCCTCTCCCCGACACCCCGCTTTCATCAGCTTGCGCGTGACCTTGGCTGCCGAGGGGCCCCCCTCGGCCGGAGTCAACCCCCGCATCCTCTGAGCAGGCAGCCCGCGGGGACTCGCGGGGTGTCTGCGTTTCTCTGTCTGCTGCAGGCCGGGGCTGCACTGCAGTCGCCCCCAGGGGAGCTTGGGTGTCGGTGAGGGCAGGATTTCTAGTGGGACCCGACCTGAAAATGGCCCATGATTGGCTGTTCTGTGGTCTTCCTGCTACCGCGGGGTCAGCTATGACTCTGACTTACTGTTCGAGTTTTCTGCGGCAGGAGAAATAGTTCTTGGAGGACGGGACAGAGGACATTTCCTCACGCAGGCGAAAGAGGCCAGGCTTGGTCTTTGAGTCTCCTGAAAATGGGGGGGGGGGTCACAAGGCACAGCGTTTCTGGAGGGGCATCACGGGAGATGGCGTTCACCGCGCCCACACTACGCAGCACTCGCCCTATGTTTTCTTAAGTCATACATGTGCCCCCTCCATGCGCCATGCATCTCTATGGGACAGAAAACAAAGATAACGTATCGAAAAGCACAGTCCTAGAAATGGGGCGAAGAGATCGCAAATAACCTGCAGAGTTTAGCCAGGTCCCAAATGCAATTCCTATGCCTATGACACGGCCTGTGACAGATGGTTTCATTTAGGTGACAAAGTGGGAACTCATTCTAGAGCCTCTTCATGTCTTGCCCCCATTCCCACGGAAACCCACACTGGGCTTTACCTGGAACGCGCATCGACTCTTGGTTATGAGAATTTTCCGCACCCGCTAACTCATGTACATTCTCGTGGAAACCTCAGAATCTGGGGAGGGAAGAAGCGTCGTTTGTAACGAAGCCACTGTGGAGCTGACCCGACAGTCCAGGGATTCCTTGCAGACTTGGAATTCTGTCCTTGTTCTTCCAGACAAAACGCAGGAACAGCAGCCAGTGGGTTGAGGAAGGAGCGGTGGGGCGGTAGCGTTTTCATCGCTCTGGCCTTGCTTCTCCCTCCTGCCCCCCCCCCCCTTTATCAGTCACTCTTAAGTTTCTGCAATTTCTTCCGCACTACAGTTTCGGTTGGAGGATGTCACGCTTATTACTCCCAGATCACTTCTCAGGGCCAGTTTTGGGGTGCAGGGAAGACATTGTACTCTCAGCTGTGGAATGGCTACCAGCTAACCCATGTCTCATCAGACTGGCACCGATGACTGACTAATGAGTGGGGTGGAGATCGGGTTTGGCACTTTGTCTTCTGGGGAACAACTGGGAAGATGAGTGATGTCATTCTTGCTTCTGGCTTTATCTCTCTCCTGTTGCTATATCAGCTCTTCTTCCTTCCTCATTTCCATTTCCTTCCCCCCTCCACTCCTTCCCACTCTCCCTCCCCCTTCCCCCCCTCTTCCACCACTCTCTTGCTCTCCCTCCCCTATCTCTCCTCTCTCCTTTCTCCCCCTTCTCCCTCCTTCTCTCTCCCACCTTCTCTCTCTCCCTTTCTCTCTCCTTATCCCTCCCCCATCCCTCCTTTCTCCCTCCCCTTTTCTCTTCCTCCTCCCCCCTCTCTTGCCTTCCCTTTCTCTTGCCCCCCTCCTTCCCCAGCATACACATACACTCACACACACTCTTACCTATCCATTAACAAGTATTTTAATGAGGACTGTCCCTAAATAGGTTCTTATAATAGCAGAAACTGCATAATACCGACATCAGAGAGACTAGGTGGTGGAGAACCAAATCCCTATTGTGACTCCGCCATTTCTTAACCAGGTGTTCTACACTCTCTGGGTCCTTCTGCCATAGATAAATCAGAAACAACAATGCCCAGTTATTTCTCCATCCTGTCCATACATCAGCCCTCACTCCCATGAAGCTGCTGGAATGCTTCAGTTGTGTTTTACTGATGAAGCATCTAGGGGCTGATGCATCAAAGGCTCTCAGTGAGCATGAATTATGATCATTAATAGAAATCTTTTCGTTGGGTTTCATCACACAAGATGTAGTTCTGAGGCTAATATTTCATAAGCGACTAGCCATTTTTAAACAACAAATCAACATATCCTACCTGAACTCAGTGTGAGGTCCCAGCTTGGTGATGGTTGTTGACAGGAAATGTTCCATTCATCTGGTGGCTGGGAAATAGCTGGAATTTTTACTGTTCAAGTGAGGACACTATGATTATAGCACTGCTTGATTTATTTCCTTAATATTCATCTCTAATGGACTGAATGACTTCACTGGTAATGACTTCTGCTGATGAGACGGTATGTCCACGCCTTCTCACCTCTCCCTAGACAACCTCACTTAATACTTCAGTGGGTCTCCCAGTAGTCTGAAATCCACCCGCTGGTAGTAACTAACTAGACCAAGCAAAGCTGTGAAGGAGGCTTGTGAGCCAGATGATCTCTTTCCAAAGGCTAAGAATTTTGACACAGAGCAGTGTCAATTTTTTTTTTAAAGACTTCAGTGAGAAGGGTGATAGAGAATGAACTCTAGGAATAGTCTTAGTCTCATCAACTGCCAAGCAAGGGGAGGAATACCTAACAAATACTATGCACAACAAGTCAGGGGCAGAACTTAACAATGACTTAGGCACACAGCAGTGTTAAACACTTTGAACTCTACTCAGTTTTTAACCAAGCCCCCTCTGAGATTTACCTCTACTCAACGTTAAAACTTCTTATTCCTTGGCCAATATGGGTCTTTCTTTCTTGTTGTCCTACTGGCACACCGTCCTCCTCCTCCAAGCTCGGTTCTCCAGGGACTACCCTGGTGTCCTTTTCCTCCTCTTACCTAGGTATTTTTCAGTGCCACCTTTTCCTTGCCTTCTCCGAAGCGAAGTCATTCTCCAAGGTTCTGAGCCCAACCTCCTGTTCTGTTTTTCTCATGCCACCAACTAACTGTACTGAGGGCATCACACACATTCCCACTTAATGCCCCCCAAACTCTGTGAAGTGGGGAATATTGTCCCATTCTTCAGATGAGGAAACTGAAGCTAAAAAGAATTGATTGAGCCATTTAAGGTAGCAGAGCTGTAGGAGACAGATCTGGAATTTGAAACAAGATTGCAAAACTCATACTTCATCACCTCTCATTAGAGGAAGCCACATGGAAGAGCTTTGCCTCATTCCCAATCACTAGCTTTACTATTTTGAGTAAGTAATCTAATGGGGCCTTGGTTCCATAATACAGACCATTGGCTTAACACCTGTCTTTCAAAATTATTTGTGGGTAATTCAAATAACTTATGTAAAAAATTAGGCATATTGTAACCATATACAATAGATACTAAGTCCAGCCTATTAGTTAATGATTAGTTTCTCTTTCTAGAAGATTTCAATTTGGATACATGAATGTGACTTTAAAAACTGAACCTGTCCCCAAATTTGAATTATTGCCTAACCAGATCCTTGACACTAGAAATAGAGAAATAACATACAATTCCAGCAATATCAACATTATTATTTTCATTTTTCCCTGATGCTGTCAGCTTGTTATTTGTGCTATTTCTTAGAATAATAGAATTTATTCAGGCAATTTATCCTTAATACAAGTAATATAAATGGTGCTATGCAGTGCTTATATATCATGCTAATAATGTCTGGTTCATCCCTTTTTTCTCGCTCTTTACAAATGGAGACATTGATTTCCTACCCTGTCCTGTCTTTTATTGCATTTTCTGCATTGAGGTCATTTCTGTTTACTGCCTACACCGGAATCCAAAAGCTGAAGTGATGTTTAACACTCTCCAACAACATTGTTAAAGCTACTACATGTTCTTTCTTTGATGTGGTGTGTATTGGAGTGGAGTGAAGGAGATTAAAAATATATTTACTCTCCCCAGCTATGAGTTAAATCCATTAGTTACAAATATACACCTGACCAGTGATAGTTGGGGAATAGAGAGAAACAAAACAAAGGAACTGACAGTACCAAACTGAAAAAACCCTGGAGATTTGACTGAAGAACTGAGGACCCAGGAGGAGGAGTATGAGGGTGGGAATGAGGGGGCTAGTGGCCTAGGATAAAGGACCATGGGTGCTTTGGTGTGGTGTGGTGAAATGTATCTGAGGAGGAGGAGGAGTCAACCCATCGCCCTAAATCATACACAGTGTTGTGAACCAAGGTCACCTAAACTTACATCTTTTCAGTACAAAAAAGAACAAGTATAGTGCTCTGCACGGTGTACTGTGACGCAGTGTCAGTTACATACATGAAATAGAAAATGGAGACTTTTACCTGTGTTCTCATTTCTTCTCCATCTTTCTGGATGACCTCTTTCAATCTATGATTTTAAACCCCTAGTATATCTTAACGGCTCCCTAAATATTTCTAGCCCGAAATGTTTCTTCTGAGTTTGAGTCTCCTGTTTCTTCATAGGTATTTCCAATTCCTCCCCCATCCAATCCATGAATATCCTATGGACACCTTTTTTTAAAAAGCTGGGGTGGACGCTTGGTGAGAGGATTCACCAGAAACAGAATGGGGAGCAGAACAGGCGGATCTACTGAAGTACACTGCTGAGGGGAGCAGCGGGGAGACAGGAGAGGTCTGTTGTGCCATGTGGGAATCTCCCTGGCTGGGGATCAAACTCGTGCTGCAGTGGCTGTGGATAGCTTCATAGTGCTGAGACTTAACCCGTTGCGCCACCAGGGAGGCCCTTATGGACACCTTTTATTCATAATATCTGAAGCTGAAATCAACACCCGCCCTCCTGCCTACCCTAACCTCTCTGTCCTGTCTCCTCCCTCTTGGTGAGTCACCTGTGCGTTTGGCTTGCTCATGCCAAAGACCTGCAACCCTCACTCTCCGTCCTGCCCCACCTGAGCACGATTCATGATTCATTTCTATCAGTTAACTTCTCTCTTATTTCTTGAACTCCACCTGGTCTCTCTCCTGCAAAGATAAAACCAGACAATGGCAGCAGTAGAGAAGCAGGGTCCACCTGTTTGGTTGATGCAGGATGCTTTGTGGGACTGGATGTCCCAGCCCTGGGCTTCCTTGTGTTGCAGATAGACACTTGGCAGTGAGAGCCGAGGCAAAGGTGTGACCTGTGCAGAAGGAAAAGGCAGCTCTTGTGGGTAGATAAAAAGAGTAAGAATCAGCACAACTTGACAAGATAGATTCAGGGGAGAAGATGAAGACAGGAACAATCTCAGACATGTCCAGGGTGCGACATGTGTTGGCAGCACCTCTGAGACCTTGTTTAGGTAAAAAAGAAAGGGAGACTTTTTATTCAGAGGTTGAAACAGAATGGTGAACGCTTTTAAGGTGAGTTGTCTTTGTGGCGCTGTGACCTTGAACATGTCACTTAGCTACTGTGGGACTACACGTTTCTTCTGAAAACAGAGAATTTGTATTAAATGATTTCTAACATTTCAGGTTTCTGAATAGGCATGGTTTTCTGAGTAGTAACTTGGGGGAAAAGTGTAACCGTTAAAAGTTGGGGATGGATTCAACGTAGAACTGGGTTGAACTATATTTGGAACTAAAGTGTACTCTTGCTGAAATATAGAATAATAATGAGTTTGGTATTAATATAGTCTGGCTTAAGTATAATACTAATATAAACAAAATTATATTGAGAGAAAATGATGTTTATAGAGTACACCATCAAGATGAACTCTGGAAAAAGGAAACTAAACCTTATCTAAATAGTTTTTTTCTGTCTCTCTATTGTCACCTCCTTTTTACATTATCATTATGTTTTCCAGACTGGCAGATGAATCTGAAAATCTGCTTCTGATTGAGCTTTTCCTTCCCTCCTTGCTAGAATATATATTTTCTCATTTATGAAAAGCAATTAGATCACGTGTATTTTTCTTCTGAGGCAGAGAAATAAATACAGCCAAAGTTTCTATGCTCAATTCCAGTTTCTCATTGAAAAAAAATTAATATAAATGGAAAATATTCATTTACTCTTTGAACAAAGTTTTATCACAGATCTTTTACTTGAGAGTAAATACTCCTTAAAACAAGCTAAATGCACATCCTTAATAATTTAAAGTCAGAGAACCAGCCATGTGTAAAATAGGTGTGTGTTCACATAATTGACTACAGTATTTTGCTACATGGTTAAATGCATGATTTCCCCTAATAGAAAACCATTGTGGTCTACATCACATTTTCTAGTTCATAAAAGTCAAATGAGCTGTGACGATGGTCTCCCAAACTTAATGGAAAGTTCATTTTGTGACTTCTGAGTTTAAATTGTGTCTTTCTAGGATGAATCAATAGATTTAAAGCATGTTAATGGATCACATCACCAAAAGGTCTAATCCTGAGTGACTAAAATGGTAGATCTAATTCAGATTTATTGCTTTTCTAGCACATTGGACCAAAAGGTCTTTAATCTCTGTAATAATATAATGGATTTGAATTAACTAAATAATACTCACCTGATGCAGGTTATTTCCGTTCTCGACATGGGCACGTGCCTCTGTGCATTTCAAACTTTTGGGGGAGAAATGTGGAGTAGCTGGGTTTAATCTGTGGAAACCAGCAGAGAAGTAAAAGCATATGTCCGCAGAGAATCCTTGGGGAACTCAGTCCATTTTTTCCCCCGTGTGGGATGCTTGCTAGTGCAACAAATTTATACGCTGCTCCGCCAACACCCTCAGTCACGGTTACCCATCAGGAGGCTATCGAGGCTAGAGCAAAGCTGCATGAGTTATGACCCTAACTGTGCAAATGTCTTGAGCACAGATATAAATATAGCTGGAATGTTCACTGACACTCAGCTGCACGAGGGTTTTGACCTTGGACAAACAGCATGGGTTGATGGAGATGGCTGAAGCAGAGATGGCGCTCTTTGGAAGATGCCAATGAAGATGTTCAGAGGGCACTGCCAGTGAGCTTCTGGGAGGCACCCTCTGAAGGGGAGCCAAGTCCTTTCTGCTACTCAGGGAACACCTTGATTCTGCAAGACAGTGAAAGCATGCGATTACCAACTCCTTCTGGAAAAATGAATGCAGTGCATTTATATTAGAGCTGCTGCCTCAAGAGTAGGCAGAATCCTCTGATGAGAAGAAGCTGGTGGCCTTTCTCTGTCCCTTTGCTCAAGCTCTTTATTCAGTGCTTTACTCCCATTTCAGGAATCTGGAATGAAGCACAGCCATTGACCAAGAGAAATAAAATGACGCATTGGGCGCACCTGCCTTTCCTCTTAGTGAGAGCACATCACCTCAGTTGGCTTTAATACAACATCTGGGTTCCTAAAATCACCACACCGTGCAAAATCAGGCAGTAGCATCTGAAGATCTGGTGGGAGGAGATGAGTCCATGGGGTAACCTCATCAGGGACGTATTAAAAAGCAGCAGTGCCACATTATAAAAAAACAGCGTGGTTTTGCATATGTCAAATATTTAAAATATTAAATGCCTCCAACACGTGGCACTTTTCCTTGAAGAAGACCAGACATCTTCTTGTGGAGGTGGGCACCTGGGAGGTGGCAGCTGGTGTGTCATTGTGAGGGTATAGAGAGGGAGAATTACCTGAAATTGGACAGGATGCTGTCACACCAGGTGTGCGTGAGTGTGAGGTGTAACACTTGCTGGGCCCTCAGACACGTGCTGGAATTGTGTGCTGGTGTGCTTGTGGGCAGCTCATTTCAGCTGGGCGGAGCTTTTTGTGTTAACCTAGTGTGTTTCACAGGTGAAATCAAGCATGAGCCAATGTGAAATTCCCATCACGCTCGAATTGTCCCCTGCTCTATGCATTCATTTAAATGCAGGAGTGTTTTCAGAGCGAGCGTGAGGGTGGAGATGAGTGTGCCTCAGAGAGAAGCCTGGGTAGCAGGTGCACAGTGGGGAGCCCCGCTGCAAACATCTCAAAGTATTTCAGTGACCACAGGTACATCTGATTTCTCATGGCCTTAAATGCAAGTCAACCTCTTCTACCCAACTGAATTAAACTACAGCATGTTCTGAATTTGGAGAAAAACATGGCTGCGTTGTTTCATTAAATAGTTTCCAACTTGGCCTCTTCTTAGCCAAGGACAGGTTGTGTCCACAGATATTTTTGCTTTGCACATTTGTTCAGATACCAACTTTCCTATGAGTCACAGCTCGACTGACCTTGTTTCATGTATCTATCCCTGAGGTAGTTTTATTCAACGATCCAAAGTTGTCTGGGAACACTGTGTTGCTGTGAGGGACGTGGTCATTCACCCGCAACCTGGTTGACCTGTGGTCTTTATGGAAGTCTGAGGCGTCTCATGACTGTTCAGTCCATCCTCATCTTACAAAGGAGGACACTGAGTTAAAGGGAAAAACACTTTGCTCAAAAACTTAAAGACAGTTTCACAAATAACTTAGAATGACACTCTAGAGCTTTCTGAAGGAAGTGCCTAACAGAATATCTTTGGGTCCATTGTTGTGACCTGTTGTGCCACGTGCCTGTCCTGACCCATGCAGACACACACACACACACACACACACACACACAGAGAGAGAGAGAGACAGAGAGAGAGAGAGAACACACTGGCTCTCCTCACAGCGTCGACTCTGTCGTTTCTGTTTTTGTCATGAATAGCTGAAAGGTCAGCATCCAAAATGACATACACACTTTTATTTTTTGATCCACTTAATGGTAGTTTTGTTGTCTGCTAACGAATGTTGTAGCAGGTGTAGACATGGGGAATCCCATCATCATTGCTGATGTCTGTGATCTTCAGCTCTTTGGTCTTTGCACACACAATGATGCCATTCTCCATCAAACCCTCTGCTAATATCTCTTTTGGGGAAATGGGAATACAGAATTTGGTGTCTGATTAAGTCATTTTGTGAATCTACATTGTTTCCAGGTCAACATTGGCCCAACTGATTACCCGTTCAGATATATTACTGAAAACACTATGTAGCTCTCTCTGGGGAATTCACTTTTCATTGTGGTGTATTCTCAAAGGTTCTAGAAGCTTCGAAACACTTGGGATACTTGAAAAAAATTGATTAAAATTGTTGTGAAAAACAACAAAATTCAGCCAACTATCCAAAATAGACCAAGTCACTCTTTACTTGAAATCAAAACTAATATTCTATGGAGTCATTTGACTGTAAGCATGGAAGTCTGAGCATAGCAGTGATACACAGGGGAGACTTTGACATTTAAGCCTAGTTTGTAGGTGTTTCTAAATGTTTCTAAATGATCCATTTATGGGGGGAAAGAAAGAAACTAATCAAGTTGAGATATTGCAGAATGTCTGTGCTATAAGAGGTTGATTTCTTTGTATTGTTAATTGAGTTGGATGGCCTCATTTGACAATGGATGCCTGCTGTCATTGCATTGTGTGTGTGTGTGTGTGTGTGTGTGTGTGTGTGTGTCTGCACACACACATGTTTCTCATAAACCCTTGGCTTTCCACCAAGAGGGCATTCCAAAAGAAAGAGATGAAAGGAAAATGCATAAATGCACGATAACACCCGATTAAGTTTTGACCCCATAGATTGTTAACCTTCAAAGCTAACTCCGCAGTAGCACAATATTATTAGCAATAAAAGGAATTTGCTTTGCCCTTTTTAAATTACCATAAACCGATTGACTGAGACAGAATGATGTTAATATTTAAGAAGTAGGACACTAGATTCTATTATCTCAGAAGCCCTGTCACCAGGCCCTCTCTGTAGTCCTGTTATCTAATTATTGGGCTTAAATTGCATTAGTGTGCTAGCAATTTGTCTACCACTGGAAAAGTAATTGACATTTGGGTTACTGCTTCATATTTGGGAGACTTGCTAGCTAGTTCCGAAGAGTCCTCTTCTGTCAGGGCAGATTAGCTTAATGTTTCCTAGAAGAAGGAGAATCGCCGTGGTTTAAGGATGCTGCCTATGTAGCTGGGCACCATTTGGTATTAAAATTTCGGTTCTGTATCAAAGCTGATAAGTCACCTGAGATGAAATTGAACAAGGTTGTCGTGACAAAGTAATTAATGGCATTTTTTGACTTTCAGATGACTTTAGGGGGAGCAAACTCATTCCCTCTGTCTGCTCCGTCGCCGTGTTTATAAATATGTATGCACATTTACAAAACATCTTTAACTGTTGTCAGAGGTTTCTGTGGGTTCCAGATTTATGGTGCCTGTGAATGACATACACCAGGTACCCTGAGCATGCAGTGGTGGTCTAGCATTGCCTGTGCAGCCAGGGGTTTTCCATAATATTTCAATCCTATCGTTTTTTCCCAGCTGCCTCTCTTCCTGATGGAGAGAGGTTTCCTCTTTGGTGTTCTGTTTCTGGACTTTTCTTGCCTACTAGCCTCAGTCTGTAGGAGAGACCAGTGATGGGCATTGACTAACATTCGCTGTTTCTTTTTCTTTTAACCCTTTGCACTCCGAACCATTCTGGACATTGGCTACCAGCTACTCGATGCTACTTTGCGGCGGAAACGTGCATTTACAGACCCTCGTATTATTTAGTATAATTTTGGAACCAAGTAACGTATTATAATGATATTGGACTTATATGAATTGGGTGACATCGAGGAATGTCTATTTGCAAAAAAAACAATATTTTATTGTTTATAATTTTTTACAGTATGATAAGTTTTGTAACACTCCCCAATATGCATTGCAGGCTGATTAGTGCATGTTTGACAGTAATAAGTGGTTTGACGCCTGCCACCAGGTGTTTTCCTGTTAGAACACACAGTGCAGTCCCGTTTTCTTTGTCCCACATCGGGAATATGTAGTTCATTGTTTAATCTGTTGTCCGCAGAAGCTGTGGATGGACGCGTTCTCGATACACGAAAATTTTGATTTAATTTCTTGTGCCATTTCAAGATAAAACTTCAGGGAAACATGCATGTCTCAAAAAGTTGCGTTGAAATAACTCAGTTCCCCGTAATCACTAATAAACTGCAATGTCCCCTGAGAGGGGACATCTGAGTGATATGCTAGAATTCCGATGTCCCCTGAGAGGGGACAGCGGAGTGCAGAGGGTTAAAAAAAATATTAATTTATGCATATAAGAGCTGGGGTGTAAGCCAGAGATGTGCCGCGGCGGGGTGGGGGAGGGTTTGTGTGTGAGAGGACGCGCCAGAGACAGAGCTGGGAGCAGAACAGGCAGATCTACTGAAATCCACTGCTGAGGGGAGCAGCGGGGAGACAGGAGAGGCCTGCTGCGCCATGTGGTCAGCTCCCCGGCCGGGGATCGAACTCAGGTTGTAGCAGTGATAGTGCTGAGACTTGGCCCCTGGGCCACCAGGAAGGCTGTCATTCTGTGTTTGTCTTTGACAAAGAACCTGAGAGCTTGCGCCTATCCTTGACGTGGGTAAAGTACCCGGAATAAACAGATGATTTGGCTCCTGTAGCCAATTTGCTTGTGAGGAAGAGGCTTCCTTTATACCCACAAAGTGTGTAGCCCACCGTGACCCCAACAGCAGAAAATCAAGGTGGCCGGTCACCATTTTCCTTATTTGAAAACTGAAGATGAGTCTGGAAAGGGTTCAGAAACGGTGAGAAGTTGGTATGTCTCCCTGTGGGGGCACAGGTCATGTGGACCTCAGGACGGCACCCCTGCCTCTCCCCACCCTCCCCTGCCTCCCCCTGGCTCGACTCCACTCTCTGGCTTCCTCAGGCCCCAGCGCAAGCCTGGCTCCCTCCTCTGCCAGGGCATGTGCCTGCTGCTCCTTCTGTCGGGAATGTTCTTCCCTGCTCTCTTGCCAACTTAGCTCCCTCTCGGTCTTTAGGGACCCGCTAAAATATCCCCTCCTCAAAGAGAGGCCCCTAGCCATCACCTCTTCTTCTGTCGCACTTAATCTGACCCCCAACTTTAATCTGTCCCCCAACTTGACTGCTTCTTTCCCGATTCTGGTGACGCAAACAAGCAGTTCACACATTCCTGTCTGGCCCTCTCCCGTCTGCTGCCCTGGTTAGAACTGGGGCTGGGGCAGAGGCAGCACCCCAGATCTTGCCACCGCCCTCCTTCCAGGGCTGGCGATGTCTCTCTGGGGTGTGCTATTATGTCTTCTTCTCCCCGGGTCTAAACCTCGAGTCTGTCTTTTTCTTTAACTTTTTGTTTTGAAATAAGTATAGACCCACCAGAAGCTGCCACATTGCTCCAGAGAGCGGCCACATGTCGCCCCCCACCCTCCCCAGCCCTGGCGAGTCCCCAGTACGGCAGTCAGTGCCAGGAAGCCACAATAAACTTGACCCTTCTTCTTTTTTCCTTACACATCAAACAAACCCAGCATCATCGAGGGACGACTTACACCCCGTGTGATGTGCTCAGATTAGGGGTGTGTTGGGGTGCCTTTGGCCAGCCTATACTTGCTGTGAGCTGCCACCACTGGCTCTACCTCTTCCAGGATAATGGGGCTCAGAGTCGGCCACTCGTGCTTTTTACCTGACCCTTCGCCATTTTACCTTTTTGGAAATTTCCTCTCCCCTCCCCAGAAGTTCCCACAAGGACAGCAGAAGCACATTAAGCCCCTAGACTCGTTTTCACCGTATGCACAGCCCGGTGCCCTCGCTGGGTGGACTTGGTCCTTACTGTGGTGACCTGAATGCTCCTCAGAGCTGCTTTGTCTAAGTGGGTGCTGTTGTTTTATCTATCTATCTTAATTTTTAATGATGAAAAAGTGAACAGCTCTGCCTCCTGGAGTTTGGAGCTGCTCGCAAGTTTTCCCAGGACAGATTTTAGCCGTGGTTCCACATGCACCTGCCAAGGTGGCTGGAGGTGCCTGTGGCCGTGATGGATTCCTCGGGCTCCTCCCCTCTCCCTGCAGCCTCCACGCGCCCTTTGTGGCTTCAAGGCTGCCGTCGTTCCATGGAGCCTTTGCATAAGGTTCGCTTTATCTTTTATCTCCCAAGTAATGGCAGTGAATGCAATCTATAGAAAGACATAAATGAGGCTGATAAAATTATCTAGCAGCCAAAAGGTGGCTGCTCTCATTTATCTCTGCATAATTCCCAAGCTAAACGACAAGATTAGGGACAGGCCATCTGTCTGACGGGAGATGTCACCTGCAGTGATGGAAATCAACTTTTTTCCCCCCAATTTTCAAGGGAGGTGGCTAAGAAAGGGTTACCGAGGAAGAGCTGGTTCAAGGAGAAATTACTTTCTAAAATTGCTCTTCTGGGACCAAAACAGTCCTAAGAAACAGATTGTCCAATATGGAGGCAGTTTCTTCTCTCATTGAATGTTAGTGTCCCTCCCACTTGACATACAGATGACAGAGCGGTGACAATAGAGGCTTCAAAAAGTGAGGGTGAATTCTAGCCGACTGCATAATTTTTTCCTCAACTTTAGTGGACTGTTGTAGTGATTACTCTCTCTCAGAATTCATACAGGCATTCAGACCTATATTTACATTTGTAAATTTCTCTTGGAATAAATACCAAATTATGTCAAAATATAGTATGTCATATATTATAGAATATAAATATATGTAAATCTCTCCTGGAATGAATATATCTGAAGCTCAATAGTTCCTTTAGTCTTTATTTATATGTAATAAAATATAATTTTATAATATCAAAGGTTATCTTTTATATAATAACAGAGAAAGACTATCCTCTCATTTTTGTGACTGTGCTTTTCCAAAATTTCTCTTCACTAATAGTTTTATATATATATATAAATCTGGATAGTGGAATATGGCAATTTAAAAATATTTTTCCTTTTTCATTTGTGTTTTAATATTTTTGTGAAAACAAACATATTGCATTGAAAGAAATGATTAAAATCACGAAGAAGGATGTCATGTAGGGCCTGAGGCAAACATAAATGCTGTCTTCATTTATTCAATCAACAAACGTAGATTGCCTAGGGAGTGCCTGATCCTTGAGTACACCTTGATTGTGGAGCTCACCTCATTGCTAATCTATCCGAGCCCAAGACTGGTCTCTTGCCCAGATGATCTTCTCCCCTGCAGCTCCCTCGGTGCCTGGTGCAAATGCCTCCACACACACCTCCTGACTGTGTCCTGAAATCTTTGCGCTGTGGTCCACTCAGCACATCCTTTATTTAGCTGCAACTTTCCAAGTTCGAGTTCATTGCCCCTACTTCAAAGAATCAGACTTTTTTCCACAGGAAAAAAAAAAAAAACCTAACAAACCAACCCTGCATTCCTGGTTCTTCTTGGAAAACTGCAATCTCTGCCCACACTGAATTCAGGTCATGTCAGTTGGTGCTGCGTGGCGGGCTCGGGTGTTACCTCCGGTGGTGTGAAGGGTGCATCTGCCAGCCATAGACCGGGGCGCGAACTGTGTGCAGCAACAGAAGCAGCGGGGCTGCGGGTCCAGGTTCCTCTGTCCACTTGTCAGGGGCCCGGACACTCCCCCGGGGTACAGGCAGGGGTCACCCAGGGAGTGTGACCCGCTTCGGGAAGATCAGCAGGCCCTTCAGTGTCAATACTCAGTGTGCCCAAGGGCCATATTTTGGGGTGACCTCTCCTGCACCCCTTCAGTGCACTGCAGCTCTGGTGGAATCAGGTCCTTGGAATTATTTCTCCTCTCAGGGTAACACAAGGCCCATTTTTTCCCTTCCTCTTTGTTTTGAGAAGTCTGTATTTCAACAGCACCTTCGAGATACTCACAGAGGGAAGATCCTACCTTTGATTTGAACGCAGAAGAAGACATGGCGCCAGGCGGCCCACTCATGGCACAAGCCAGGGAGAGTGTCAGGCTGTCACCTGAGTGGGACCTGTTAGCAGGCCTGGGGCCAGGCAGGGCTGTGTCTGGGGGTGTCTGTCCCCCTACCCCCCCCCCACCCTTACTTCTGTAGAGGTGGGAGCGGCTGTTTGTCAGAAATTGTCTTAGCTGTGCTGTCTGCAAATGTGCACAGGGACTTTGGCAACAGACTGACCCCCTGGCTCTCCAAACATGCTGACATACCTACAGATTTCCTCTCTCCCAGAGCAGATGACAGAGGAGCTATTCCAAAAATATGGAAGAGCTAGACGACACAGCATTTAAAATTACACAGCCCTAGATGTGCGTGCTGCGTGCATAAAAGTAAACAGTTGCTGGTAGGGTAATGTCATCTACTGAGTTTTTATACGTGAAAATTTCCACATTTAAGACATAGTTCAAACATTTTTTTCCCCCCAAAGATACATGTACTATATTTTCAATCTGAAAAAAAAGTAAGAAAAAGAGGCCAATCGGAAAGAAATCCCTCTGTTATTAATGGGGAATTGAAGGGCCACCTACTTAGAATAATTGTTTTACATAATGAAGCAGACCTAAGGCCTTTCCTGTTAGGAGTGAAATATGCTAATTTTTGGCTGCTGTGGTCAGCAGAGCCAGCCCCAGAGATGACCTTGCAGCCTTTTCAAAAGTTGGTCACCTCCGATGAGCCAAAAGTGCCTCTTTCTGAACTGTAATCCTACAAATGTAAGTCTGGTCCCTGGCTGTCATTTCTAGTTATGACTGTATTTGCATTTAAATACAGAAACTTTATATATTGATTTTTCTCTTTTATTATGTCATGTGTCTTTTTGCAGAGGGGAGTAGCTTCATCAGCCCTTTCTGGAACCTCAACTGATTTCGTTCTCAGGGGCCTGATCAAATGCAGTCATATTGCTGTTGCCGCCTGGGGTGACCAGTGGGTCCTTCTGTGAAGCTGCCTGCTTTGGCCACCCTGGTTGGGCACGCAGCCGCCATTGTCTCTCTCTCATGCTCCCTTCCCTTATCCACCGCCCCTAGGTCCATGGCTTATCCTCAGAATCTTTCATATCCAGTGTGCTTTAGGAACCCTCAGGACGAGATGTGGAGGGATGGTGAAGGAGTCACATCCTCTCCGAAATCCTCTCGACCTTGACTCTCCCCCCAGCCCCCAGCACATACAAAGTCTCTCGACCCTGGCAGCTGGAAGCAAACTCCTGCAAACAGTCCCTTCCTCTCTTAAAGATGCCCCTGCCGCTGAGTTGGCTTAGAAGGGATTTTCATTGCTTCTTAAGATTCCTCTTTCCTACGGCCCATTCATCCCGTATGATGATGGGCACATCTCAAACCTAGGTGCCCAAGAGCTGTTTAAGAGCAAAAATCTGCCTCCTTCAGCAGTGTCTTTCTTGCCTGGAGAAAGGGCTGTGAGATATTCCAATCAGTAGGCCGTGTTTCCAGCCCGGAGTGAATCCACTTGCCCTAACCCCAACCCTAACCGTAATCCTAACCCTAACCCTAACCCAACCAAGGACCCATGAGATGGTTGTAGCAGAGCAAAACGCTGGGATGATTCTTGAACGTTCAAGATCCCAGCCAGAAGGGTGGAAGCATCAGCCCTTTCTGGAACAGGTGGAGGGGACCCCTTCCCCTGTGTGTCCCCTGTGGATCCTGGCGGGAAGTCGACCCAGGGGGTGATGCTCTGAGGAGCGGATGCCGTGGATGGTTTCAGTTCCTTGTGGCTGCCTGCTGGCTGGGCTTGGGCTTTGCTCCCCATCAGCTCCCCAGAGAAGCTGAGGAGCTGTAGTTTCCGACTCTCGGTGAGCAGAAGGCACGTCCTCAGCAAACTCACATAGCGCCCTGGCTTTTGAAGCCTTGACTTTCTTTCCTCTTACTTTCAAATCGACTGATCTCACCTTTGCCTACAATCCCTGATCTGACATGTGTTCGCTCCTCTTTATTTCCTTGACCTACTATGCTTGGAAACCAAAAAGCTATTCCTTCTTTCTGCTACACATCTGCCTTTGAATGATTTATGTTTTTAAATGTGGGTTTCTTTGGACTTTCTGAAAACTTTTGCATTTCCCATTTCCCTTCCCTTAGAAGCTCCACTTTGATAACCTGCCTGGTCTTTGGTCTTTCTACTTTCCTCTGACTGTTCGCCTCTGGCCCGCTTCGGCTGAAGCCCTTTGGTGGATGCTTGGAATTTGGGCAGTTCAAGTTCAAAAGAAAGCCCTCTTGAGGTAACCTGTTCTGACATAGCCATATCTTCGCACAAAGCTTTGCTGGATTAATGGTTGGCTAAAATCGCCTCTGCTTCCATCCCGTTCACCCCTGTAAATGGGGGGAACATTGTGTCTATTCATCGGAGGGATTTTTGTAAAAATAGAATTCGTCTGAATGGAGAAACAAGTGTTATTTGATTGCATGCCCCACTTTCAGAGGTATATGTGGGAACTAAAATGTTGCCAGAGAGGTCTGAACACTGCTGGCATTGGGCAGGCCTGCCTCTCCTAGTCTTGCTTTTCTGAGGTGCGGGGGAAGCTGTTATGAAGTTGACACTTGGTAGAACCTCTGTGCTCTATTAGAACTCAGAAACGTGATAAGGAAACATTTAAATAAAAATAGGCTGCAGTTAGGAAGGAGCCTCTTATTGGGGGGAGTAACTGGGAAGTAATGAGAAGAGTGAAGAGTTGATTGGCAATTTGACCCTGTCCTGCCTTTGTCTCCAAGAGCTGCCTGGGTGGGGGGGCGTGAGTGGCCTCTGGGCACCCCCTGTCCTGGGGCTCACTCCGCATAGCCCCGAGCAACCCTCTTGTCTTAGGGCAGGGGCTGTCATTTTTGTCTTTGTGCTTCAGAGTCACGCAGGAGACTGACCCCTATGTCCAATGAACGCTCACTGGAGCGAAACTCGTATAATCATCGCCGAAGGAATCTGGGAAGGAATGTGTCCTTCCCTGCAGGCTGCTAATACAGGCCCGTAGAGGTGGTTCTTATCAGCCTGTTTGTTGAACCACAGTATGTTCAGCAGGCTGGCTTTAAGAACTGCCCATTCGCTCTTCTGCGGCACGCCAGGCGAATCCCGGAGTCGTTCACCGAGACCAGGCTATGAAAGGGACTGGCTGTCTTGCTTTGCTTTTGAAAAGAGGAAAGCCTGCTTTTGCTCTCTCCAGTTCACAACATCTAGGGTAGCGTGGTTCCAAGTGGGAAATTCCTATCAATGCAGGGAAATATCATAACCCTAGTATGTTCTTGAAAATTCCACAGGTTCCCAAGACCCTACTGATAGATAGGGATATATTCCATCTGCCATCGCAGAGGCAGATGCTTCCATTAAGCTCATTAGAATGTCCCAAATGGAACCAGTTGAAACAAAAACAAGGGAAAGATCTAATGAGATTTCCCCCCTACAGATGGCCTGCAGGTATGAGGGGGGCGCTACTTTCACATGAAGGTGAAAGCCAGTATCGCTTATGTCAGAATTGGGGTGTGCTGATTTACCACCTTCACGATAAAGCCCTGACCCCTAGGAGGGGTCGTGGAATTCAAATGGCAGACTGAGCGCCGAGGTCACAGCTGTGGTTCACGGTCCGGGTCTGACCAGCAGCCTTCGCTGCTTTTTCTCTCGCAAATGTGCATTGATTGATGTGGGGTTGATGTTCTGTCGAATACAGGTTCTGTTGTAAAGTGACCTGGGACAATTTGTTTGGCCCCTCAATTTCTTTATTTGTAAAATGAGGATAAACTAATCTTTACAAGGAAGCCATTGAGATCTTGCATGGAAAACTGTTCGCGTAAGACCTGACCATATAATTAATAGACAATAAGTGTGTTTCTGTATGTAGATACATGTGTGCCAGTCGTCACCTCCTTATATCTGAATATATCGATCCGTCATCTTTATGTTTCTGTGTGTGTATGAACTTAGGTATTTATTGTTGTCTCTATAGGCACCTATAAATACACCTGTTCACCTCTCAACTACCTCTGTGCCTCTTTGTGTCTCAGACACACACAAGACAACCATCTTCTAATAAGCTCACTCAGGGCCATGTTGTTTGTTTATAACATGGATGAGAAATAAACAAGCTCAGCCAACTCGAAGGAACATAAGACATCCCTGCCGACAGTCAGCATAAGGTTTGTGTTCCATCCGTGCAGTCTTTAATTTGTGTGGCTTTCATCATAATGAGCATGAACTTTTGATTTTTATGAATGAAACATTGTCCCATAGGGACCTAGTGATCTAGTTTCCATAACCATACTTCTGAATTGCTATCACGTACCTTGCTGCGTGTATGTGTGTAGAACTGTACATTTGATTGTCATTCTATTAGAGAGAACTAAGTATTCCCTCTCTTTATTCTGAATAATGTTCCAGTGAACATCTCCTTAAGATTCTTTAGGCCAGATTCTTAGCGCTGCAATGACAGGATCAGGAAAAAGGGACTATTTTATATGACTATTTTTTAAAAAGATTTATTTATTTATGCATACAAGGTGGGGTGTGGGCCAGAGGTGTGTGTGTATGTGGGGTTGGTTGAGAGGATTCACCAAAGACAGAGCGGGAAGCAGAACAGGCAGATCGACTGAAGTACACTGCTGAAGAGAGCAGTGGAGGAGGCAGGAGAGGTCTGCTGCGCCATGTGGGAATCTCCCTGGCTAGGGATCGAACTCATGCTGCAGTGGCTCTGGATAGCTTCATAGGCTGTGACTTAACCCATTGTACCACCAATGATATGTATTTCCAACATGCTTTTCAACGGGCCATGCCAATTTATATGGCCATTAGCAATGGCTAGAGGAACTAGCTTCCTGACACCCCTACCAGTCTTGGGTATTATACTTAAACACTTTGCTAATGGGAACTCTATCATTGCTGTTTAATTTTAATTTCTCCAGTTACCAGTGAGGGTGATTATTTTTATATGCTTAATCTCTGGCTCCATTTTCCTAATGGAGATCTACTCTGGGTGGCAACAGTTTAGCTCCCCAGATAACACTTTGGCTGCCGTGATTAAACGTTCTATACATTAAACAAAACCAAAACACACACACGAATACCAAGATTGTATTGTGCCATCTCAGTATCAGCCAGACTTTTAATGTATCATACTAGAAATTTCTATGATCTTGAATATGATCTTAAATGCAATCAATACATGGGAAATGAAGACGTGATCTTTCTGTCTTGGAGCTCTCTCTTTCATTTTCTAATGAGTAATTCAGGCAATGTAGTATGAATTTAAGAGAAACAAAAGGGCATGTTGTGAAGGGCAAGGAGTGATTCCAACATACTTTTACTGAGCAAGATGTGTTTCCAAACAGCAATCAAATGTTTACCCTAATCTGAGTGGAGGTTTTAGAGTAGAGATGTTTGTTTTTTAAAATACCAGTGGAGATGCTATGAAAGAATGGTTCCAAGTTCTCGGTGCCCTGATACGGTGAAACATCTCATTTCCAACTGAAAAAGTCAGTCCCAACCTTCTCTATTGTCTCTCTATAGAGGCTGAAAAACCAATATTTTTCTATCCCAAACTCTTTTGAAACTTCAGTGAGACAAAGCTGTGATAAAAAGGGTTAAACGAGTCGTATGCCTGTTATCTTTTCTTCTTCTTCCTGCCTGGATCATAGAAGTGATGACAGGAGCTGTGGCAACCATCTCTGGTCAATGAGGAGAAAATAAGGGTAACCATAGACATATGAGCTCTGACACAGCAACCACCTTCCTCTAGCTTTAGATTTTCCATAACTTTATTACACATAAATACCACATGAAGGTTTTTATAAAGCACAAATGTGTAGACCCCCGTTCCAAATATTCTGGTTTATTGGACTTTAGTGAGATGCAAGAATTGTGTTTCTATCAGAGTTCCAGGCTGTGCTGGTGCTGTTGGCCTATGCAGCACACTGAGCTTGTGATGTGAGGAAAAGAAAGCCTTCTAATTGATGCTACTTGAACCCTAAGGAAATATTAGCTGGTTTGATTGCTAGTCTACTTTTTCCTGCTTTGCACATGCCATCTACTCCAGAAAGAGCTGTCTAGATCAAAGTTAATGTATATGAAGATGACAGCAGGTGGTCAAGAGTGTTCAAGAGCCCCACCCCCCACTCCAGGAAGAGGGAACCCTCAAATACTGCTGGTGAGAATGTGAATTGGTGTAGCCATCATGGAAAAGAGGATGGGGGAATCCTTCAAAAATGAATGGATACACCATGTGATCCAATGATTTCAATTCTGGGCACAGAAGTACTAACTGCAAGAGACTTCTGCACCCCATGTTTATCACAACATTATTGACAGTAACCCAGAGTTGGAAATAACCTAAGTACACAGTGGAATACTACGCAGCTATGGAAAAGGTAGAATCTTTGGCCAGCTTGCAAGTTGTTTTTTTACTTTTTTTTGACCTTTCGTTTGGCTTCTCTGTATTCCACTGTGAAACTATCTAATATTTATTTTTTATGGGGACTACACCTAAGGGGAGACCAAATACTGTACAAAAATGAACAATGATGTAAGGAAAAAAATACAGATGAAAGCAAAGATAGAATCTTGCCACTTATGACATATGGATGGTTCTGGAGGTGACAATGTTGAATGAAGTAAGTCAGAAGGAGAAAGAGAAACACTGCATGATTTCACTCACGTGTGGAAGATAAACAAATGAGTGGATGAAAAAAAATAAGATAAAACATTTTAGACTATGGGAACAATATAGTGGCTAGTGGTCATCAGAAGGGAAGTGGGCAGGGGCCTGGGTACATCTGGAAAATGGGGTCAACTAGATGGTGATGAATAGAAACTAGAACTCTAGTGGTGAAAAAAATGTAGATTTTACAGATACTGATTTATAAGGGTGTTTCCCTGAAACCTATGGAATGTTATAAGCAAGTATTACTTCCATTAAAAAAAAAATTCGAAAGTTGGGCCTCCATGATGGCACAGGGGTTAAGTCTCAGCACTGTGAAGCTATCCACAACCACTGCAGCATGAGTTCAATCCCCAGCCAGGGAGCTTCCCACATGGCGCAGCAGACCCCTCCTCTTTCCCCACTGCTCCCCTCAGCAGTGTATTTCAGTCAATCTGACTGTTCTGCTCCCCACTCTGTCTCTGGTGAATCCTCTCACCCCTGTACCTCTGGCCTACACCCCATCTCTTGTATGCATAAGTAAATAAAATAATTCTTTAAAATATCAAAACTTGGGCCTCCCTGGTGGTGCAGCGGTTAAGCGCTGCACTGTGGAGCTGTCGGCAGCGGTGATGCAAGTTTGATGCCCGGCCGGGGAGATTCCCACATGGCACAGCAGACCTCTCCTGCCTCGCCAGCTACTCCCCTCAGCAGTGTGTTTCTGATCCGCCTGTTCTGCTCCCCACTCTGTCTCTGGTGAACCCTCTCGCTGCCCCGTGCCTCTGGCCTGTACCCTAGCTTGTATGCATAAATAAATAAATCTTTAAAAAATATATCAAAACTTAAAAACAAACACACAAAAAGGATCTGGAATGGGAGCCTGGAATCTACCTTTACAGTATTTTATTTTATTTGGAATCAGCAAAAAATGTATAGTCTCTCACTGAAGGAACCTTGACCTCTGAAGGTCATCATATCCTCTTCCCTTCTGGCAAGTGATGGGCTATGTGAGGAAGGAAAAAGTAAGAGTCTGAAGAGGATCTTTAAACATGGAAGCTACAAACTCATCACAGCTACCATACTTGCGGAGTGCTATAAAAAAGAATAGCAGTGTCCCTGTTTTGAAAGGCTGCAGAGTTTGATGTCTGATTGTAAAGCCTTGGACAGAACATATACGTCTTCTAAAAATCATCCCCTCATCCTCTGTCACCTCCTGGTCTGCCTTTGGAACATCCAGCCTTGGTGGTGCGGTCCTTTCTCCAAGGATCCAATGAATGAAGATAAAGCCTCCCTGGACTGTACACCTCATACTTGGGAATGATGTCAGTAATCTATGTAGGAGATTTTTATATTCGATAACTGCTCATTAAAAGTCAGTCCTTTCCTCCAGGGTCTTAAAATAGAAAGTATTCACCTTTTGCAAATGAGGATAGTGAAATTTACTTTAACTCACGCTACAAGGAAAACTGGGAGAAAGGGAATTGCTCACAATACAATATAACTCCACCACATTTGCATAATTTAGGCATAAAATGTAATACCCTGCTCACACTCTTTTGTCTTGAATGAAATTGGTTTTCAAGTAATGTGTGGGGAATCATAACCAGTTTTAACAAAATGGATAATGTCAGAAAGCAAAAGTCCCTATTAGCTTAGGAGACATTGACAAAGTACAAACCCAGGGCAGACCATTCTCAAAAAGTTTGTGTTGTGATTTAATGCAAAGGACTTAACTGAGCCATCCGGGCCATGCTTTCTTTCATATTGAATGGACTAATTAACCATGTGGGACCATGAGATAATCTTTTCCTGGAATTCTTAAGATCCTTGGATAATCATTATTCTAAGAATGTTACCCATATGACTTAAATTTCTGTAACTCTTCTTTCCAAAGAGCACAGAATTCTTCCTGTAAATTAGTATTTCAGATAAATTTCCAGGACCGTAGCAGGAGGCTGCTCAAGTATTTCCCTCTCTACAGAGAAAGAAAGTGGGGGCCAGAGGAGTGCATTGCCCAAGGTCACACGTTGAAGTATTGTTAGAATTTAAGAGCAGGTGATCTCGGAGGCTTGCCTCTGAATGGGTTCTTTCATGGATGAAAATCTGAAGAATCTCTCATTGAGAGCGTTGGCCTCAAAGATATTTTCTTTGTTAACCTCCGAAGTGGTTTGTGTAAGTTAAAATTGCTATTTTCTATTCATGTGTCAGTTATGGCCTTTGACCCTCACTGTCCTTGTCTTGGAAATGGGAGTGACACCCCCTCTATCTCCCATCATGTAACCAGCGCTACTCATATCATGAACATCTTCCTTCCCTTTTGTGGGGGACACTTTTCCTCAAACCTGAGTGCATTCCTCAGATGCCCCCTCAAAGCATACTTTAGCATTATCAACCTAGTGTGGATGGGAGAGATAAGGGGATGTAAAGACTGTGGCTGGGGGCCACACCCGGGAACCCCAATGTTCTACCCCAAACTCATTTTCCACTTGCTATCTTTGGAAATGTGCCTGTGGAAAACAGCCAACCACAGCCCCAAACCTGGGTTTCCCAGGATTTTTCCCAACAGGGATAGGGGGAATAAGTGGGGTGCCATGAACCCAAATATATCTATATGTATAGCCAAGTATGTAAAAGTCTGCAGGCCAGGGGCCAGGATGCCGTTGCTCAGCGTGCCTATGCCTTTTGCCAGGGAACCTCCCCCCTTTGTGCTTCTCTTGCCTGAAGGAAACTTCTCCTCAGACAGTGGAGCGGCCATCTTGGCACCGTCGGTCAGGCGGCCATTTTGGGGAGTGTCTTGGAGGTCCCAGGAATCTTGGAGAATCCTGGTGCTGGCAGCCTCCCTGCCGTCCTTCCAGGGTTACCTGTATCACCCTAGGGTGTCCCCCTCCAAATGTCTGTCTTGTGAGACAGAATAGCTCTGTGGTTACCAGAGATGGCAATGGTTAAGTGACTTATTTCTCAGACATACACAGATCTTTTGGATTTCTGTTGATAAAAGTGCAGGTAAAAGGGAAAAAGGTTGACACTTATTTAAATGATGTGAATGTTCTGTGCCCCAAGGTCTTGGAGATTGGGTGGACCTGACAAGCAGGAGAGATGACGCCATCGCCCCTAATATTGACAGGCCGGGCCGCACCGGTGGGTCAGCCTCAGCCAGGTAGTTAAGACAAACGACGTCTCCTTGCCTTTTACCCCTGGAGACCACAGTGCCATTCTCCAGGCTGAAAGCCCATTTGTAAAGCTCACAGAGTTGCTTCAACCATTGAAGAACAAAAATCCGCAGCTAAGCTCTTTCTCCAGGCTGGGTGCTGTCCTGGGGTTCTGAACGCTGGTAGATCCCACGCGGACTCCTGGCTGTCAACCATCCCACATCCTCTCCCTCTCGTGTCTGTGAGACCAGTAAGGAGACAGCTCTTGCTGGCGTCAGTAGGGTTAAGTCTCACACACCAGAATGGATTTTGCTTCTTGAGCAGTGCATAAAAAGAGATAAGTTGTTATTTGCTTTTTATGCATGTAGGAAAATGGAGCCTGAGCTAATAGTACTTTCTGTGAGGGAGCCAGAAGAAATTTAGTATGTATATGAATTTAATGCAAAGTACGAACCCAAATGTAAATATTGGTTTCTTTCCAGATTTTCAAGACTTCAGGAAAAAGACATGAAAGATTTCCCTTACTTGTTGTAATTCTGTTGATGGAAACATCCTCCACGGTTGGAAAAAATGAGTAGTTTCAAATATAGAATATATGCATTTTTAAACTTGATGGTCTTTGAAATGAAGAGTGGAAATTCTCCTTTTGTTTGAATGTGGCAGGCAGGATATTGCTCTTTGGGGAATATTGTTTGTTCTTATGAATGTAATCCAAATCCCTTTAAAGAAAAATAAAAGGCATGATTCTCCTTTTGTACATTCAGCACAACAAAAAATTCCCCTTTATCCAGTGTTACTTGACTATAAATCTCCTTTTAAGTCAAGATTACACTTACATGATGGAAATAATAAGGGGAAATTGTAGATAATAATAAATAAATTTGTACTCTATCTTCTTCATAAAAGACTTCATGGTAGTGTACAAATAGCTTTTCCCTTTGCAGAAACTAAAAAATAAAAATAAAGCCAAGAGCTTGGCAGAGATAAATTCAAGAAGGGGGTGATGGAAGTGAGTCTTTTTAAGTCTTAAAGAGAACAATAATCACTAATATCTATTGAACACTTACTCTGTACCCGGCACTTTGTGTGTTAACTCATCTAATAATTACAGCATTGTTAGGAAAATATGCCTCTTATTCCATTTTACTGGTGAGGGAATTGAGACTTAAAGGCAAGAACCCCCCATCACACTGGCGGGCAGTGTTCGCCTGGAATCGAAGCTCAGGCCTTTCTCATCTGGAACCTTCCTTGTTAACTTGTTGTCGTTATCAGTTAGCTTCTGCTGTGTCACTGAAACTGTCCCCAAACGTAGAGACTCTGTTCACCCTCCTGGGGGTCATCAAATTGGACAGGATCAGCTGTGGAGGAAGTGGGCCTGATGGCAGCAGTGAGGTTGGAACTGAATTTCCTTGCTTGGAATCGTCCAAAGGGCACCAAAGGAAAGAACAGCACAGTGAGTGTCCCCAGTGAGAGTGGGGTGCCCAACATGCCAGTTGCACAGGACAAAAAGGCTGGGGTGACAGCATCAAGAAAGACACCCCGGAGAGTGTGGGTCTGTGCTTCTGTCCCCGAGGTGCGCCCGTGGCCCCTGTACAGAAGCAGCAGGTGTCTCCCCGCCATGCCCAGTTACGTGCCCTCTGACATTTGGGGTGCCTGGGGGGGAAGAAGCACTAAGCCAGTCAGCAGTTCTACCCGAGTGCAGCACCTGTAAGGGTTGAAACAGGGAATTAGGAGAGAAACTAACCAGAGGAGGGGCCGCTTAGGTGGTGGCCCGGGGGTGATTCAGAACAGCCAGAGCTGCCCGCGAGAAGAAGACGGCCCTGCCAGGGGAGCGGCTTGGGGTGCAGGGGTGTGTGTGTGTGAGTGTGTGTGTGTGTCTGTGTGTGTGTGTGTGTGCACGCACACTTTCTATCTGAGTAATAGCAAACAGTTCAGTGCCAGCTTAGGACACATGGGACGAGGTGTCATCGGTGGGGATTTCCGTGCTGTGAGTTGGGGACCGCACTCCCCTTTGCCTCTCCTCATTTTCCTAAGAGTGACCTGCAGAATCCCTCAGCAGAAGGGACTCCAGCAGCTGCTGCGGGAAGAGCGGGACGGGCACCTCGGGGTGCTGTTTGTGGGCTCCTGTGCGGAGTCAGCGGTGGCCTGTGGGCTTGGCTTGTCCACGCCTCCCCTCCTGTCCTGGGCAAGTCCGCTCCGCTCCAGAACTCAGCTGCCCCGTGGACAGTGAGCGAGAGGACGAGCCCGTGGTGCCAGGTCCGGGGCAGGGTGCGGGCCTCGCGGGGGAAGGAGTGTGAGGCGGAACCATCTCTGTGGACCCGGCTGCCTAGCAGGGCATGGGTGCCTGCCCAGTCTCGGGGGCAGCGGGAGCGCCAGCGTCGTGTGTGGACCTCCTCCTCCAATGGCATCATTTTTTATGACTTTTATGGCAAATTAGGAAAAAAAAATAACTGTAGCTTTCCATTTTTTTAAAAATGCAGCAATAATGGGAAATAATCAAGGAAGGGACTGAATACATCGAAACAAGGCTCTCCACGCCGCTGCGCAGGGGCCGGGCAGAGCCTGGGTGCACACAGAAGCGGGGTTGGCGTCCCCATTTGCGATATTATTAGTGTGATTAAGTGGCAAAGACCAGCATTTCCTGAAATTCCTAAATGGCCGTCTTGCTCCGTGATCTCTGTGTTTCCAGAATAGCCACGCTGACCCTGTCCTGAAGAATGGGGGGCAGGGGGGCAGTGGGGGGCACTGAAGTGCTCCTTTACATGGGCAGCGGCTGGCGGGTGGGGTTCCTGGGGGGGCGTCAGGTCCCCGAGGAGGGGAGGACGGAGTGCAAGCCCGGCTGGTGGGATGAGCCACCGGGGGGCCCCCTCTCTGCCGGTCGCTGGGGGGGTGTTCACAGGCTATTTACGGGACGATAATGTCTGGAGGAGCAGCTAATTCTCGCGTGCGTGGAGGGTTCCCTGGATTGTAAAGTGTGTGCTCTTCTGAATGCGGGGCCACGTGGAGTGGCAGGCTCAGCGTTCTCCTCCCACTGGCAGCTCTTTGGAGATCAGGGATTTTACAACCCGGTTTCGTCTTCATGAAGCGCACACCCTAAAGCTCCAGCCTGGGCCGAGCCCTGTCTGCCCTTGGAGAGGTGGTTCCAATGAGCTCCTGACACCGCCGCCTACCAGTCCCCAGCTACCCGAGTAGTGGGGTCACGCCACCCCGTGGGGGCCCCCTCGGGCCTCGGGTTACCTTGCTCCCAGAAGGAGGCGGAAACCCTCGAGTGAGGCGTCTGACACCGACCTGGCCAGCGTGTGCACACACACCAGGCCGTGGCGCCTGCGGCGGCTCTCCGCCCTGCTTTTGCAAATCTGCGCTCTGTAAATTTTTCAAGATGAAGTAAAAAACAGATTGCAAGAGTGGGAAGGATACTGGTCAGTTCAGGTTGCTTAGCGGCTTACTAGTGTGACGTGCACTCCGAGGCCTCCTAAGCCCCGGTCTGGCCTTCTCTCCCTGGCTCCTCTGTGCTCTCAGGTGCAGGCCTCTGCCGACCTCTGGGCGGTTCTGCTTGCAGCCTCCTCTGTGGATAGTCAGTTCACATGGACCTGGGTGCTCCCCCGCCCCCGCCCCCGCCCAGCCAACGCGTCTCTCCCACTTGGCACCAGGCAAGATGTGACTCCCCAGCTTCAGCTGCAGACCTGGCCGTGCGCCTCAGCATGATTCTACATGTTGGAAGAAAGAAAGAAACGGACAAGGTATCGGGCAGCTCAGCACCGGGCCAGGGTTCCTGCGTAGACGCGGCTGATGAGGTTGTGAGAAGCTAAGGCTCCTGTCCCTTTTCCCGCCACACAGGAGCAATAACGGACTTGTACTGGGCTAAACGTGCCCACGTGATTCCACGGACTTGGGCGTGTCAGCCGATGGATTTCACATCCCAAGCGGCCTTGACCTTGGAGAGCTACTGCGGGAAACTGCAGGAAGAAAGGCCTTTCTTTGTCATAGTTTCACTTGATGTGCCAAGACTAGTCAACCAACTCAAAAAGCTGGCCATGGTGCAGACCTACAGGACCAGTCTGCAGATACGGCCATGTGCAATGTGACGTTGCTGGTCTCCTGCTCCGTATCATGTATCTATAGTGCGCATTGGATACTTGGTCTCCAGGCCCTGGAGGGGAAAGGGGCCAGTCAGTGAGCAGCTGACCCCAGCTGAGCCTGGAGGGGGTTCTGCAGCAGACCCCCACTTGGGTGGGCTCCAGCCCTGGGGGTGGGGGCGACTTCATGCTGGACATTGGAGTGAGTCTCCCCCTCCCTAGGGCTACCCCAGGCCCTTGTTCAACATGGGGGTTCCAACACACTCTTTGGCATGTCAGGGGCTGTGAGCTCTTGCCTGAACATCACCCCCTCACCGCCAGAGCAGACCCCTAGACCGCCTGCAGCCACCTCCTTTACTGCTGATGGGCTTTGCTGCCATTTCCCCCCTTAAAATTGCCGTTGCCCTGGGTGGAGGGAGAGTCACCTGCCAGGCTCAGGGTTCAGGGTCCTCACAACTCAGCCTCCTTTGAGCTTCCCTTGATCCAACACCAGCTCTCCTGATTCACCCCCGTTTCACCATCACCTTCCTGCTTAGCCTCCTCCCTGGTGACCTCTACCTGCTCACTGCCCCGGTGACCTCACGCCTGCCTCGGCTGTCTGCTCCCTCCGTCTGCCCGCCCCGATATGTGCCCCAACCCCAGCGGGGCTCCCCGACACGTTTCATACCTTTCTGTCTGTCCTCCTGGGAGGCAAAAGCAAATTTCACCAGCCTTTGAAGGCAAACAATTAATGAAGTGAAATCCCGGTACCCCACCTCCGCTGGGGTACAGCCAGGAGGAAATCAGCAGAGTAAGCGAATCCCAGCCTGATAGGGCACCATCGGGCTGTCCAGCGAAGCCGTGTGTGTTTTTTTTAACAGGATTTAGCATGTGGACTACGGGGATGTTGCTGCCCACGCGGGTGGTCGGCTTGTAACCACCAAGGATCAAACGCGCTGTTCTGAGCGCGCAACAGCCCAGCCACGGCGCCGGTGGGCCTGAAAACGTTGTCAAAAATAATAAGCCCTCCGCCAAGAACAGACGCTATAAATAGAAAAAGAAATCAGACACAACGGCTGTGGATTCCTTTGAAAGATAATTTTCCTTCTAAGTAATTTCTAGGAGCTGTGCCCGGCTTTCCGAAGGTGGCGTCTACACCCGCTCCTGCGAAGCGCCGCCTGAGTTGGGAGATCCCGAACCCCCGAGCTAAACGGCGTCGCGGTGGCAGGCCGATCATTACGCGCGGTAATTTAATGAACACCGATCCTGAGGAAATAAATCAAATGCAAACAATCAACACCAATCAAGGAAGCTGAGCGTTGCGGGCCCTTAAAATGTATTAAATGAGTGTCTCAATCACCACGGGTACTTTTGCACCAACTCTCCTAATCAGCGCGCAGCGTTCTGGGCAAAGTGGCCCATGCATGTGAATTCTCGGATCCCGAGCCAGGCCCGGCCCAGTGCCAGCCCAGTGGGAGTGGAGGCGCCGGCCCGGGCCCCAGGACCAGGAGCGGTGGCCCCAGGAGCCCACTACAGGCAGTGAGACTCGGTCTCAGAGAAAAGGCCTGAACCGCTTCTTTGCCTGGGGCTTAAAAAAATAATTCCAAATGTAGATTAAAATTTGAAGTCTGGGCCTGCCTGGCCCAATGGGTTAAGTCTCAGCGTCATCAAGCTATCTGCAGCCAGTGTGGCCTGAGTTCCATCCCCGGCCAGGGAGCTTCCCACAGGGTGCAGCTGACCCCTCCTGTCTCTCCACTCTCCCCTCAGCAGCGGATTTCAGTGGATCTGCCTGTCCTGCTCCCCACTGTATCTGGTGAATCCTCCACACCCCTCACCTCTGGCCTGCACCCCAGGTCTTCCACACAAAAATAAATCTTAAGGGCCAGAGCCACTGCAGGCCAGGGAGATTCCCATGTGGTGCAGCAGGCCTCTCCTGCCTCGCCCGCTGCTCCCCTCAGCAGTGTATTTCTGATCTGCCTGTTCTGCTTCCCGCTCTGTCTCTGGGGAATCCTCTCACCACCCCACCCCGCTGGCCTACACCCCAGTTCTTGTGTGCTTATAAATAAAAATAAATCTTTAAAAAAATTGAAGTCTGATTCCAGGCAGGGAAGTTACTTCCCAGACAGGAAGGTGTCCCCACAGCGCCCCCTGCTAGTCCTCCCGGCCCCTACCACGCGTCGTCTTGTGGTGCGTGAGCGACCTGCGCGTGTGAGCCCTGCCGCGTGTCTCTGGTTGTACATTCGTTGTGCTACAGGCGTCATCTGCACACAGAGGCACTGGCCCTGTGACATTTTCTGTGTTTATAACGTGCACACAGTGGGACACATAACACACAGTAGGGCCTCAAAAGGCCTTTTTGTCTTTCCATTACGTTGATAAGGGATAAGCCATCAGTTCTGTGGGGGCTGGGCTGTGCTCCCCTGCAGTACTTCCTAGGGCCTCTGCCTCCTTCCATGTCCCAAAGATGTGCGCTTGAGGTCATCAGCATGTCTAGTCTGAGTGTGAGTGAATGTGGGTGAGTGTGCATGAGTGTGAATGTGTGAAAGGATTTGCGATGTGCCCGTGGGTGAGTGTGCATTGTTTGAGGGTCTGTGAGTGTGCAGGTGTGAGTGGGTGTGTGAGACTGTGGGTGAATGTGCATGTGTGTGAGTTTGAATGTGTGAGAGTGGGCGAGTGTGTTTGTGGGTGAATGCATGAGTGTGGGAGAGCAGGAGCACCCCCATCATGGACGGCTTCCTGTCTAGGAGAGGGTCCCACCTTGTATCCCAAACCCCTGAAGTGGTCTCTGGCAACCCTTGACCCTGAGCTGGAATAAGCAGGTTGGAAAATGAAAGAATGAATTCAAGTGATTTTTTTAAAAAATATTTTTAATTTATTTATGCAGATAAGCTGGGGTACAGGCCAGAGGCGTGGGGCGGCGAGAGGGTTCCCCAGAGACAGAGTGGGGAGCAGAACAGGCAGATCGACGGAAATACATGGCTGAGGGGAGCAGCGGGGAGGCAGGAGAGGTCTGCCGCGCCATGTGGGAATCTCCCCGGCCGGGCGTCGCACTCGCATTGCTGCTGCCGACAGCTCCACAGAGTAGCGCTTAACCGCTGCGCCACCGGGGAGGCCCCTCAAATGATTGTTTAATAGATTGTTTAATGGAAGTTGGGGTATTCTATTTCGAAGTTTGGTGATTTGGGGGACCAGGAGTGTGCTGTAGGGCCCTGTGCCCTGCTGTTTCCAGTCACTTATGTCAGCCTCAGCCTGCCCCTCCCCAGCAATAACAATAGAGGCTCTGTGAAGAACCCCAGGGAGACATGTGACCTCGGAGAAAATGAAACTCATGCCCCCGCTACCCAGACGGGCCCCCCTCCCCCCATACCCAGATACTCATACCCCGTGCCCGAAGGCACCTGCAAGGCCACGGGCTACAAATGAGGCTGCCCCCGCCCCTGGGATTTTTTACCCTGCATAGATAAAAACCCTCCTCCCTATCCTCAGGGTGCCACTTCACAGACCCCCCCTGAGATCTGTGACCCTAACCGGGAGTTGCTAATAAAGCCCTTCCTATTTACATTCCTCTCTGCCTTGCTGCTGTTCTCTGTTGCTCAACCTTACAACTTACCAACTGGTCTCCTCATAAGGGATTTTCCATTAATGTCCCCATCTCCAAGAAGCTGTGGGCAACCCTAAATGAGGGCTCGTGTGTCATAGGTCATACCCAACCACAGGTCTACACCTTCTCTTTGGTATTTAACCAGGTAAACATGAAGACCTTCCGTTTCTGCCCGCATAGCCGGCTCTGCCGACGGCTGGCAGTGTCATCTCGCATGAGTGCATCATTTATCTAATTTTTCCCCCAGAAGGCATGTATTTAGAATTTTTCCATTTTTAGGAGCGGTAATTCCTGGAAAACACACACACACACACACACACACGCAGGGTAAGCAAACACATTGGAATGTACACTTGGATTACTTGAGATTGAAAAGTGAAAATGCTTGGATTCCAAATAGATACCTGACATTTCCACATGCACACTCACCCAAGCACACACACAAACACCACAAACACACTCACTTTTCTAGTCTCATTTATTGTTTTATCTAATCCTTATTTAAGCATTCTTACTGCACCTGTTTTCACAGATAATGCAACTGGGACAGAGGGACAGAGGAACAGAGAGCTGGGTAATTAGCCAGAGTCACGCAAAAAGTGAGCACACAGCCCTTTCAGCCCAGGTTCCTTCCCATTTCCACCCGCTGCCCCTGAGCACCGCACAGCAGCTGGAGTTTTCTCCAGTGTTCAAACCACCAGGGTCAGAATAGAATTGCCTGCTCTTTAAAGAATGCGTGGATCTGAAAATACTGGAAACAACGTCTTGTTTACTCTCCAGGGGAAAAGCCAAGTTCTCTGTCTCAATCAAAAATGAATATTCCTACTTGGGTAGGAGTCTTAAGACACTCTTCTGAGCAGCGGCTCTGGGTGCGTGCCCATCCCCCACCCAGGAGGCAACTTTTTTTTTTATTGGCGTGTAGTGAGCCCTGGGAACTGCTCTAGTGGGCCCCATTGTGCGTGCGCCCTCAGCGTGTCCCCTACCCTGACCTCAGCTGGGGACGCAGGCCAGCCCCGCAGCAGCGAGGCTCAGGCAGAAAGGGCCGGGAAGAGAGGCCTGGCCTTGGCCCCCCATCACCTCCCTTCCCCACACCTTGAATGCAGTTTGAGGTCGGTTTTCTTGTCCTTCGTCTCCTACAGCCCCGTAAGGTCCCCGCCTGCCCTCCAGTCAGCATTTTCCCGACATCTGACATCCCTACTAAAATCCGTGGAGAAATTCTGACTTGTAAGTGTGAAATAAACGAAAGCACTTCACTCCTTCCTAATCTGCCGTCTGCGCCAATGTCGGTTATTTCTACTAAAATTCCAATTGGGCAGCGTCCCTCCTGCCATCAGAAAGTGTGGGCGGCCTGTGTTTGCAGCAGAACAATGTCTCAGCGATTCCTTTGGGAGTCGAGCTCCTCGGGCATCTGGTCGACCCAGCCTACTTGTCTCGGTCCCCACTCGCCCCTGTAGCCCCAGTGCCAGGGAGATCACAGGCTCCGCTGTCACCCTGCGGAAGGCGTAGGTCATCGTGGCCTTGTGTGGTGTCCCCCTTGGGGGTTGTCTCGCACCCCTGTGTGCCTGGCTCACGCCTGGCTTCTCCGCAAGCCAGTGCTCGGCTTTCCAGAGGCTAGAAGCTCGATGCTCCGTGGTAGGGTGATGAAGCTGTTCCTCAGCGAATCACTGTCCCCTTCACGCCCTGATGGGAGGCTCCTTGCAGCAACTATGTCTTCCTCTGTGGGTCCCTAAGATGCGTGCACAGTGCGGGGGCATGCGGGGCTGGTGCAGAGGGTCACTCACAGTGCAGCTGTGGGGGTGCCCGAGGTCTGCTTGTTCCCCTCGATTTCTGTGAGCAAGTCACCTGGCCTCATGCACACAAGCGTGACGGCTCTGCTTTTCCTCCTTCCTTGTACTATCTGTAGGTTTTCGCTCTTCCCCAAAACTTATCTCTTTTTCCACATAGCCATAAGGGTTCTTTTACTGCAAACTTGCACGAAACCCCTCGCAGATGCCCTTGCCTTGAGGGCACCGGCTGGCTGTTCACGGCTGTCTGAGACTCTCCTGGGGCGAGGCGGCGTCCGAGCTCTCCCTGTTGTGGCGTGTGTGTGGCCTTTCTCGGAGCTCTTCATGGGGCCAGCTGCTAGGTCAGGACGCCGTGACCGGGACAAGAGCGGGCTCTGCAGGGTGCTGGGGGCTCCAGCCAAGCCTGCTGCCTGCACCCCCGGGTCTGTGTCTGGGCTTCACTCCCTGCGGCCACAGCAGTTGCTGTGGGCTCGTAGCCTGTGTGGCCCGGGCAGCAGGTGCCCTCCCCTGCTTCTTTTTTTATTTATATCTTTTACATCATTGTGTATGCCCCGTAGGTTTCCCACCATTAATTCACTTGTGACCCTTGTGCTCTTTTCTCCCCTGTTTTGGCCCTTCTTCCTCTCCCTCCCCTGCAGAATATCACTTATTTATGGTTTCCTGCTATTTTTTGTTTTTGTTTTCTGTGTTATTTTGTCCTCCTGGTCTCTTACTCGGCTCCCCTATATTCCTCCTATAAGTGAAACCATTCGATATTTTTCTTTTTCCTTCTGGCTTATTTCGTTGAGCATGATCCCTTCTGGCTCCATCCATGTGGCATGCATTTATCTTTTTTGTTTGCTGAATAGTATTCCATTGTGTATATGCACCACATCTTCTGGGAATGCAAACTGGTCCAACCTCTATGGAAAGCTGTATGGCGTTTCCTCAAACAACTGAAAATGGAGTTTCCATATGACCCAGAAATTCTGCTCCTAGGAATATACCCAAAGGACACAAAAATATTATTAATCCAAAAGAATACATGCACACCTTTGTTTATTGCAGCATGGTTTACAATAGCTAAGATACGGAAACAATCCAGATGCCCCCAAATTGGTGACTGGACCTCTGCTCATTCTTGATGGTTCTCTGCAGGGGAGCCAGCTAGGATTCCCTGGTGTCCTAGTTGGTGGAGGAAGACAGAGCTCTGAGAGCAGAGGCGACTGGGAGCTGCCCAGCGGTGGGGCTGCCACGGGAGCTGTGATTTGCTCCTTGCCACGCCTCCCCACCACAGCGCCTTTTCGTGGCCGTGTTTCCCTCCAACAGGGCCCCTCGGGACATGGCTTCTCTCGCGGGTTTCCTTATTCGTGACATTAAGCTCTCTCAAGCTCACCCGAAGGCTGACTGCAGTGAGAACAGGTAGCTTTCTTCGCCCTCTCCCCTTCCCAGACTTTGACTTAAACGTCTTAGCTTCCTTGGACGTCCTTATCCTCCGTGTCTGTACAGTCAGAATGAGTTTGGTGGCAAGCAACAGAAACCCAGTTCACATGGGTTTTGAAAAAAGGAGGGAAAAAAGAGAAACAGCAGGGGGCAGGCTGGCTAGTGGCTCTGGGAGGGGTTCGTGTTACCCATCCCATCAGCATCAAAACCAGCTGCAGGAACAAGAGTGTTGACACCAGTGCCACGTTGAGCTTTGGTGACTCAGCACCTCGGGGTTCTCTTTCCACGCTCTCCTCTTGTCTCGCTGTCTCTACCTCTTGTTGGGTTGGCAGCTGCTCCTGCTAAGACAGACGTCCTCCAGGCAGCCAGGAAGGAACGAGCAGGCGACCCAACACTATCTTCGAGCATCGTGACCTGCCCCTGCCCCTGCAGCGAGGAGCCCTCGTCTACCAGGTGTAGGGAGATCCCTGGGAAGAGCCTAGTGGGGCTGGCTTTGAGCTCCTCCCTCACCCGGTCTTCAGGCTGGGGAGCAGAGCCCCATTGGCCCCCTTGGGTAACACCACAGGCTGGAGAAGTAACTGGCCACACAAGAGCTGCAGAGAGATTCCTCCAGAAGAGAGAGAAGGAGAGACATGGCGGGAGGAAGGATCTCAGATGCGCGGTCAGCTGGAGAAGAGTCGGGATTGCATGCGGGAGCCCTGGGCCAGTCTGGCAGGGCTGCTGCTCTGTGCCGCCTCGGTCACCTGCTTCCTCTGGGATCCCACTTAGCGGCGTTGGTCACTCTAAAACCTGTCTGGGTTCAGGTGACTAGTGATGTGATTGTGCGCACGATAAGCCACGCCGTGTAAAATTGCGCTCATCTTGGAAAACTCCGGAATAGCCTCCGTTCCCTTGTCCCCCAGGCTAGGCCGGGCGCGCGGAGCCGTCTGGTCTGCAGTGGGTGGGGGAACACCGTCTGGAGGAGGGCGAGCACTGCTCCGGACTCAGGCGTGCCCACTTGTGTAGCCAGGTAGTCACTTCTGTGACTTGGAGCTGACCTGGAGCTCACTGGGATGCCTGTCTGAGCCTCAGCTGGAAGACGGCATCGAGGAAAGGGAAAGCTGGCGTACGAGCAGGCGCGGCAGAAGCGGGCAGTCCCTAGTGGTTAGCGCGTAACGGCACCAACTGAGCTGCGCTTTGGGGGTAACTGCTCTAGACATGGTGCCAGGCCCTCGGCTTGAATGCCCTCATTTCATGTGCAAAACACTACTGTGAGCGAGCGAGTCTACATCACGGATGAGACACCGGAGCACTGAGAAGCAGAGATACTTGTCAGAAGTCACACAGCAGAGATTTGGCAAAGGGAGGGTGAGAGCTCAGACTTTGGCCTTCAACACTAGGCAGTTATTTTACAGAGAGGGAGCAGATGCCTCTGT
>PVIJ01013077.1:0-46752 GCA_004024925.1 Scalopus aquaticus | reverse complement strand
ACAACTCAACAAAAACAAAGCCAATAACCCAATCAAAAAATGGGCAGAAGAGCTCAAAAGGCACTTCTCCAAAGAAGAAAAGCAAATGGCCAACAGACACATGAAAAAATGCTCAACATCACTTATAATCAAGGAAATGCAAATCAAAACCACTATGAGATACCACCTCACACCTGTGAGGATGGCACACATTAAAAATTACAGGCAACAATAAATGCTGGAAAGGATGTGAAGAAAAAGGAACTCTTCTACACTGCTGGTGGGAATGTACAACCACTATGGAAAGCTGTATGGAGATTCCTCAAACTCCTAAACATGGAGCTTCCATACGACCCAGCAATCCCACTTTTGGGAATTTACCCAAAGGACACAAAAACACTAATCCGAAAGGATACATGCACCCGTATGTTCATTGCGGCACTGTTCCCAATAGCAAAGGTATGGAAGCAACCCAGATGTCCAAAAATAGATGATTGGATCAAGAAGATGTGGTACATATACACAATGGCATACTATTCAGCATTCAAAGAAGATAAACACATGCAATTTGCAGCGACATGGATGGAATTAGAAGGGATCATACTCAGTGAAATAAGCCAGAAAGAAAGAGAAAAATATCGAATGGTTTCACTTATAACAGGAATATAAGGAAATCAAATAGGAGAGAGACAATCAGCGGGGTTTGGGGTGGTGGTGGGGGGAAGCGGCGGGAGGAAAGGAAAAGGGCACAAAATGGAATAGAAAAGAACACAAGCGACCATGGAGATGGATCACGGGTGGATTGGTGGTGGGCTACCCAAGGGGAATACAAAATGCAAAAGACATAAATAACAATAAAAATATATATTAAAAGTATATATTGTTTTAGGTGCCAAAATGTTTTTAGTAAAAATGGCCCCGTAATTTCTATAGTAACTGAAAACAGTTTTATACCACATCACAGATTTTATGAATGTCTTGATGTCTTTGGGTCAATGGGAACAACAAAATGTAAAAAAACTCCTAAATAAACATTCTGAATAATCATTTAAGAAAGAGAAAAATACCTTTCTCATCATCCTAGAACAACCCCACTCCTTATAAGGAATACTTTAGGAGACACCTTTTTCTGCTACACTTCAGCAATCTAAAACATTTAACCCCACATCTTAGTACTTGATGATCAGTGAAACCAAGTGCTAATCTTTAAAAATACAAAAATGCAATCGCACAATCCCCTTTACCTATCCATAGCTCAGATCCTCGTTATTTGCACTTGGTTTCAAGTGAAGGAGCAAAAGGAACAGAGGATTGTTTTTCTGTGAAAAAACAATTTGTTTTTAGGAATAAAATGTCATATCATTGGCTTATGCGCATAAAATCTGAAGTAGAGAATAGATTCTCAAGCTCATAGCTCTTTTTTTTCCCCAGCTGAATAATGGAATGGTCTTTAATAGTCCATCAGTTTACATTAAATAGTCCACAGTGATATAAATAAATGTAAAGACAGAGAAAATGGCCACTCTAGCTTTTGGGAAAGTCAAAGCCTGCAGGAGAGGGCCTCACTAGACCCCCAACACTCCAACCCCATGCACCATACCAGCACCCACAACACCCAAACTCCGTCTTGAGCCTGTCTTGACTTCCCTCCCAAGCCACCACCCCCTTCCTCCCTCCCATCTTAAACCAGTCAGACTGACACCTCAGAATCCCAAAGTTATTAACTTCTTGTGACTGCTATACAAAGCACCACAAACTGGATGGTTTAAGACAACAGAAACTCAGTCTCTTACAGTTTAGAAATCCATGCTCTTTAAGTTGGGTATCTAGCAGAGTTCACCTCAATTTAGCTAAACTTACTCCTTTTTTTTTTTAAGATTTATTTATTTATACATACAAGCTGGGGTACAGGCCAGAGGCGTGGGGCGGTGAGAGGGTTCACCAGAGACAGAGTGGGGAGCAGAACAGGCAGATCAGAAATACACTGCTGAGGGGAGTAGCAGGAGGGGCAGGAGAGGTCTGCCGCACCATGTGGGATTCTCCCAAGCTGGGTGTCGAACACGCATCACGTGCTGCCCACAGCTCCACAGCACAGCGCTCAACCCCTGCGCTACCAAAGAGGCCCTAAACTTACTCCTTTAAGTTATAAATTGGTATCATCCTGAAATTTGTAGAGAAAACAACAGCTTATAGAGCTTATGAACTTGAAGAACTAAGGAGACTGAAGTTCAAACATCTGGTTTTTTTTGTAAGATTTATTTGTTTATACATACAAACTGGGGTGTAGGCCAGAGGATTCACCAGAGACAGAGCAGGGAGCAAAACAGGCAGATCGACTGAAATACACTGCTGAAGGGAGCAGCGAGCAAGACAGGAAAGGTTTGCTGCACCATGTGGGAAGCTCCCTGGCCGGGGATCAAACTCATGTTGCCCTGGCTCTGGACAGCTTCATAGTGCTGAGACTTAACCTGTTGCACCATCAGGTAGGCCCCTGTTTGTTTGTTTTTTAAGTGTACTTTTCCTCTGGAGAAAAAGTTATAACTTAAACACAGTATGAATAGGTTTATTGGATCAGTTCCCACATATGTATCTGAAAAACTTAGCACTGAACAGTGGCTGTTTTCACCTGAAAATATAACACTAGCATTGGAAACATTACCCAGAGATGCAGGACAGGGTGGTGTCAAAAGATCTGAAGCTAAATGACAGAGAAAGTTTTAGAAGAACTGAAAGGTTCCCAGAAAGGAAAAGAGGAAGGAATCAAAAATAAACTTTATCTATTTCCCAATTTTTGAACCCTATTTTTTTTTCTAACTGGTTATTTTCATAACAGAGAGAATTACCATACATTGAGATTTGCCCAAGACAGTCCTGGTTTATGAACCTATCATCCCTAGGAATTATAAATTGCATGGGCCTATCTTGAAAGGAAAGATGCACATTGACAACTGATTTATTATAAAAAAGTTATGTTATATGAAGGAGCCTTTTAAAATGGAATCTAATTACAGTTAAATGGTAGTCAAAGTATTTTGTACAGCTACCATTTTAGAAACCCTATTGATTCACTGGTTTATTTGTCAGATAATCAGTCCAATTAGGATTTCTGTTTTATGGAGGGACTTTGAAATCACAGAAGTTTCATTACGCTCCTTTCAAAAAGTGGTCTCTAGTCCTAGCAGAGTGGCTACATTCCCAAGTAACTTTTGATCATTTATCACTCTTACATTATTCTATTAATGCTTACTTCATATTCATATGAATTTTCACTTACGCTTTTGAATATATAATGAATTCTATATAAACAATGAGAAACCAACTCTGGTTCTTAAATTTTAGTCCCCAATTTACTTATATTTATGTGATATTTTATATATGTGGTAAAGTGAATAATGACAATATTTTTAAATATAACCTCATTTAATTCCCTGCAAAAGCTAAATAACCCTTTCAAATTGTTGAGATACTACACAGTGACAATTTAAGTTATTTACACTCTGTCAGACTGCTGATATCTTCAAAGATGGCCATTATCTGCATCATACAAAAGGATTCCTCTGGCAGAGCTGAAAGCATTATTTGACAGTGCATGCCACGTCACCTATAAGACTGATAAAGGAGAGAAATGTAGAAGTGCAACTTCCTATGGAATCTCTGTAAGAAAGGGAGTCTCTCATGCCCATATCATCTAATTCATTAACTATGCAATCCATCATCTCACTTCTCTAGACCTGTCTCCTCATTTGGAGAATTAAGATGTTTAAGATATTTCCATCTGTGAAAGTCTTTAAAAATGTAATATTTGGGGGCCTCCCAGGTGGTGCAGCAGTTGGGCGCTTTGGAGCTGTCAGCAGCGGCGACATGAGTTCGACGTCCAACCAGGGAGATTCCCACATGGCGTGGCAGACCTCTCCTGCCTCGCCCCTGCTCCCCTCAGCAGTGTATTTCAGCACATCTGCCTGTTCTGCTCCCCACTCTGTCTCTGGAGAACCCTCTCACCTCTTGCCGCCCCAAACCTCTTGCCTGTGCCCCAGCTTGTATGCATAAATAAATCTTTTAAAATATATGTAATATATTGATCACAGTTTGAAAAAAAATCACTCTAATATTTTAAGTGTTTGAATTCTGACAAGAGAAATAAATATGACTGTAGCACATACAAAACACATAGTGTGTATCAAACACTGTGTCATGTTTTATTTATGATGTAGAAGTTGATCCTTACATATTAATCCTCTGATGAAGCTAAGGAGGGATAACATACCTCAAGATAAGATTCTGAAGAGACAATAAAATAGAGACTTAGAAAATCGCCCAAATTAAGTGTTATACCAAGGCTCAAAGCCAGGCTTTCCATTACACACCCCATGTGACAAATTGATATATCCTACTGTTCCTTCCTTCTAGCCCCTCCCAATACAGCCACTCCCAAAACAACCCCTCTGGGTTGGGACTCTGAAGAACAACTATCCATTGATTTGATATTAAATAACCATACAAAATTTGTCAAATCTTTTCTACTGGGGCCCCAGTTTCCTAATTTTCAAGTGACAGACTCAACACAATGGCTTCCAACATCTAACCATTTCCCATTCTGTATCATTTGGATGTCTATTATGTTTAATATCAAGTCCCTTTCTGATGTCCCTGCCCCATTATCATATGACTTAAGAAGTGACACAGCTCACTCCTTATTTCAGCGATACAAGCAAATTAACAGAAACTCAAAACTTACTACTTAGTGTGAACATGGAGAAGAGTGAGGAGATTTGAAAGATATTTAGAAAACAAAATCTACATAATTCAGATACAGATTGAATATAAAAGTATTAGAAAAATGGGAGGAATATGACCCTTCAATTTCTAGCTTTTATAATAATGTGATGGTAATATAGTTTAGAGTTGGCCAAGAGAATAGAGATAAAGGGGTGGAATATTTCTTACACACCCAATTTTCAATTTTCTAGTTAAATTTTTTTTCTCCAATATGAGATTGCTGCTGGTCTTTCGCAGTGAGGAAACAGCAAGTCAAGCATGAAGCTATACTCATGCAACAATCTGATTGTTCAAAGCAGAACCTAAGAAGTAAGAAAGAAAATGTGTCTTAAACATGTCTCCTCAATCTATAAATGTGGTTATGTAAAATATCCAAGATCAGAACTCTACCCACATGATTCCTGGCTCTTGATCTAGATTCCGCACGACTCAGCTATCCACTTGTGCAGAGCGTGTTCTGTGAATTTCTAAAAACCTCATTCCAGGTGGTAGTGAAACAAAACAGGATTAAAACTGCACTAAAGTAAGTACTTACTGGTGCTTTTCTTTTTTACCACCCAGCTCAGCCTAATGGTTCAGATTTTAGTTCATAGTCTTAAATCTGTTTTCAAGGGATGATGTTCCATTGAGGAATATGCAAGAGGAATAGATGGTTGGTGCTCTATGACACTCAGAAACAGGAAAAATCTGATAATAATAATAATACTGGCAAAACCCCTAAGCATCTACTTCAAATTTCTCCATAAAATTCCCCATGAGCATTCTCCTTCAATTCTGCTCTGCTATTACATCCTGTATTTGCACCAAACATAATATAATAATTAATATTCAAACTTTGCAGCTGCCTGGAAAGGAATGAGGATTTCATTCTGTGTGTTTCTACAGCTGCTATAATTGCTGCTACAGCAGTTCACAATTCCTGAGTTTCAGCAAAATATTAGTTCATAGATCATTGTCTCTTAGTTTTCAAATGTCACTTTTCATGGTACCTAGAGAATATTTTTGAATTATACTATTTAGAAGTTTTTAACAGGCAGAAATGAGTGGCTTACAATTCTCATTTCTGTATCAACCAAAGGAACATTAATAGTAGTAGGAGCACGTAAGGTTAAGACACACAATGTCATTTATTTAGATACATCTTTTGCAATGTGTGCAATTCTTACTTTTTCTTAATATTTCCAATATTCATGTCTATCTTCATTATTATTTACTTATTATTATTATTATTATTATTTACCCCACATATTTATTTATAAAGAAAATTATATTACTACAGTTTAAGTGAAAAGAGTCTTAGAGTCTTTTCCAAATGCAGTAAGATAATCTTATGAACAACTGTGGTAGATAGTTTTTAAAGATGGTCCTCAATGAACCTTACCTCCTATTGTTCATGCACTGTGCAAACCCCTTCCATTGAGTGTGGACTAATGGAAGGAGTGTCTTGCTTCTAAAGAAAAGAGCCAAAGTGGTGGAATTTCAGTTCTATAATAACCAGGCTGAACTTTTGTAACAGGGTGGTCTCCAGGAACATAAGGTCTTGTATGTTTTGTCCTGATGTGGCAGATGGCAAAACCTATTTAGAACGGGCAGGTTTGGGGTTTCTGGGGGTGACCCTCTCCCTGTCCTGTAACAATTTGACCAACACAATTAAATATGAACCTTAAGGGATGGAAATCAGACATCAGTATTTTTTAAAGGTCTCCTGCTAATTCCAATGTGCAGCTAAATTCGAGAAACATTACCAAAATTTTATGGACACCCCAGTAGCTGGCCCTTGGACCTTCTCTTTTCTCTATCAGCCATTTTTTCTTTAATGATCTCACCAGAAATGTTTTAAACACAAGGTGCCCAAGACTCTTAAGACCCATATCTATATATCCAGCATGGATTTATCCCTTGAAATCCATATGCCTATACCCAAGAACCAACTCAATTGGGTACTATTTCAAATTAGTATTTTAAAACTGAATCCATGGCCTTACCCACAAACCCGCCATAATCATCCTCCTGTCATTGTCAACTCTACAATTCAAATGGCGGGGGGGATGTATATCTCACATATAATTTATCAGAAACTGCTGTTAGCTCTATTTAAAAAAAAATATTTATTTATTTAAGCATACGAGAACTGGGGTGTAGGCCAGAGGTGCAGGAGGGAGGGGTGAAAGGATTCACCAGAGATAGAGTGGGGGAGCAGAACAGGCTGATCTACTGAAATACACTGCTGAGGGGAGCAGCAGGTGAGACAGGAGAGGTCTGCTGTGCCATGTGGGTCAGCTCCCTGGCCAGGGATCAAACTAGTGCTGCAGTGGCTGGTAACAGCTGATAGTACTGAGACTTTAACCCCTGTGCCACTAGGGAGGCCCCCTGTTGGCTCTATTTTTGAAAAACATACAAAATTCAACTTTTTCCTTTCACCTTCATTACTATTACCCAGGCTGAAGTCACCATCACATATCATCTAAAAGCCTGTTAACTGCCCCAGCTGCTTTCTTTCTTGCTTCTTACATTCTATGATCCATGCAGCAGCCAGTTTTTAAAATATGTTAGATCATTTCATTTATGAAATCAATGATTTCCAATCTCACTAAGAGTAAAAGTGAAAGTTATTATAAAACCCTTTGAGGGACTACAAAATCTGCTTTTTCCAATTATGACCTTCCTGACTTAATCGTCTATATACACTTCAGCCACACAGGCCAACGTGACATTTACCACACACACCAAGTTTACTGCCACTTCCTGGTCTTTGCACTGTGTGGTCATACTCCTTGAAACACTCATGCGTTAGAAATTCCTTTGTGCATTTCTTTATTGTCTTCCAATATTTTTCCGATACCACCTCAAAGAAGCCCTCTCAACCTTAATGAAAATTTCAACCCTCCCCCACTTCCTATCCTCCTTTTTTTAGTTTTTCTTAATGGTTCTTATTAATACTTAAATGTACAATCATACACACAAGCACAAAGATGTGTATGTATGGACACACATATATACAAATTAATATTATTGTGTGGCTTTGTCCGCAAAAATGGAATCTCCTCAAGGAAAGAGATTTCTGTCTGCTCTGGTATCAATTTCATTCCCAAGAATAGTGTTTGACATACAGTAAGAATTCTATTAATATTTGCTAAATTTTTATATAAATATATAAGCTTTTAATGCTTGTTTTAGAAAAAAATTGTGCTATATGCATATTCTCATCATTCCCCCATAAAATGATAATTACATAAACTTTGGGGTGAAAGGTTTAGAATTTAGAGATAGACTATTTTATGTTTTACTTAGAAACATATTTCTTTTTATTCTATTAGTTTTGATCGAGATAATGTTGGTTCACAATGTTGTATGTCATTTAGAGGCCCAGGTTCACACCTCTTCAAATGTAGGTTATCATACCACACTGACCACAAAACACTCATAGTTCTCCACCTTAGTCCACAGTGCCCCCTTATCCCTTTGTTCTTTATCCCACCCTTCCCCTCTGGTAGTCCCAGTCTATGGTCGTTTTTTTTTTTTTTAATTAAAGTACCATTTTTTACATTGTCACTTGGAAGATTAGGATCTCCCTTTTCAGGTGTTGTTACCATTTATTAAACCTCTCATCTGAGGGCCTCCCTGATGGCACAACGGGTTAAGTGCAGCACTATGAAGCTATCAAGAGCCACTGCAGCACTGAGTTTGATACCCAGCCAGAGAGATTCCCACATGGCACAGCAGACCTCTCCTGTCTCACCCTCTGCTCTCCTCAGCAGTGTATTTCAGTCAATCTGCCTGTTCTGCTCCCCACTCTGTCTCTGGTGAACCCTCTCACCACACCTCTGGCCTTTACCCTAGCATTGTATGCATAAATAAATAAATCTTTTTAAAAAAAGCAGTAACAGAATAATGCAGGTAGGCATTTTTCTTGGAATTACAAATCTTATCTGTGAGCGAGCCCATAAATTAAAAGCACAGTTCTTATCAGAAATGCAGGTGTGCAAGGTTAAGAATTTACCCCTGCAAAGAAATGTTCCATCAAAGAAGTTCTACCAAACACAGAGAGTGCTGTATAATTGTTATTGCATTCTAGGTAACCTTATCATGCAGAATACTGAGCCCTCACATGAGGGAGCCAGGCTCAAGGTAATAACTAACTTGGAAGAAGGGTTGAATGAACACTGTGGCAGTGGCCAGAATCTAGTAATTTTCTAGTGTTTAAAGAAGCACAGTGTCCAACCAGATTTAGGAGTGTAAGCTGAAGGACCCAAAAAGTTTTAGCTGGCGCCCCTCACGGCTTTCATAGAAGTAGGTTCTTCCCACTTACAGAAATTATTACAGTCTAATAATATAGTCTAACAACCATAGCATTAATTGAGTACTCACCATGTACTATATACTTTACTACAAGAATTATCTGTAGAGTCAGGAGAGATCTCTGAGATAAGTTAGGATAAATCCAATTTTATAGATAAAGAAACCAAGAGTTTGTATTATTTTACAAAGCACAAAGGTACTAGAGGCAAAATTTGAACAGAGGCACTCTGACTCCGAGCTGAGTAATATACCGTCTGACAGTATACAAAACTTAATCAACTTATCCAGCATTATATTCACAGTATCTGGCAAGAAGTCTAGTAGGAATTTAATAAAACAACTGAATACATAAATGACAAACGCAATATACAATTTATAAAATGGTTTGTCAAATGTTAGTCTATCAAAGATGTTAAGTATGTAGTGTAAAAGTTTTGCTTCTTTAAATATCTTAAATTTGCTAAAGAGCAAGGAAAAAATTCTAAATATATGATGACATAGTATATCCAGAGACCACCTGCAAGCTGGTAGTCATTCAACATTTCATAAAGGTAGTAAATTCACAGCAATACAGATCTCTGTAGTAACATTCAGTTCTGATATTGTAAGAAGCCAGCCTTAGGTGATATATAAATTAATGCATGGTGTGTCACAATAAAATTGTATTTATGAACACTGAATTTTGAATTTCATGCAATTTTCACAGGTCATGAAATATTATTCTACTTTTGATTATTTCCAATCATTTTACAATGCAAAATTCATCCTCTCAGCTCAAGGGCCATATACACCAAAGCCAGGCAGAAGCAGTAGCCAGCTGATGGCACAAATGCTGTAGTTTGCTGTACCCTACTCTCATTCACGCTTAGAGGCTATTCACGAAGAGTTAGATTTCAAAAGAGAATGACGATCTGATTCCATACTGACTGAGAGTTACCCAAATGTACTGTGTGTGGGAGGGGGGAGGTGTATTTGTATGTGTTGTAAAATCACAAACAGAAACTAATGTCATTTAAACATCAAAATTGTAAGAGATAACAAGGCTAAAAGCAGTGAAGCAGTAAAAAATGAAAAGAATTATATTATCCAGTTAGCCAGCAGGAACTGTGTGATTTATAAGATGAGAGATGTAAGAGGACACTATTTTAAGCACCAGACATGTTCAGAATGAGACAGGTCAGAAAGATAACATCATTCACCTCAGGCTTAAATCCATCTGTTTCAGTCAAGATGACAATTGATTCTTTTTAAATAAGCTGACTCAAACGCTTTATGTTCAGGTTAACATGTTCCTAAACAGAAAGTATATTTAAGAAGAGAGAATACAGTTTTTTCCATCTGTACCAGAAGACTGACAGAGCCTCCGTGTCTCCAGATTTTTGTCACATTTCAAAGAAATCCTTTACCCAGGCTAGACTGCTGAAAGGTGCCAGAGAAAACACTCAAAATCAATCATGCAGGTGGGACCGATGCAAAACCTTTTATCCTTTCCTGGCCAGATCCTTCTCCATTTCTTTACAAAACCTTCACAAAGAGCTCTTCACTCTTGCCCAGTACTAACCCAACCCCCCCCCACCCGCCACCATGGCTTTGCTCTGAGGCTGATGACCTTGTTTCAGTTTCACATAGAAATTGAAGCTGTCAGAAAAAATAGCCTTCAACTTCTTGCTCCCTGAGTGACAAACATCAGGATCTCCTTTCACTCCTTTCAAGTCTCAGAAGCTAAAATGTTATTTTGTCTTGTATCAGGCCAATCCTCCCATGTGTGACCTTGATGATATCCGCCTTCCCCATCTCACCTGAAACAAAGATTTTGTGCTATCTCTTATCTATTTTTTTCTCTATTTTCAAATGCCTCCTCTTTCCCTGTACTTTCTCCACAGAGTGTAAACAAATTCACAAACCCAGTTCTTTTCTAACTGGTGCTGTCCTCCAGCTACTGGCTTCTCTCTCATTTAGCCTTCATATCAAGTGCACACCCTTGCCTCCCATTCACTTGTCCTGGCCATTCACAGCTCCACAATGGCATTTAAACATCATGGGAAAATATTCCTGATAACTTTCATACCCTTGCACTAAATGTTAATTTTATTGTTATATTAATGGAAAACCATAAACACAGTTTATAATTTTTAATTCTTATTAAATAACTTAAAATTAAAATTAAGTTTTACTTTGGCCCTCATAAAATCTCTCATAAAATGTCATGCAATGAGAATGCAGTGAGTAAATTCTGTATATGTAAGATAAATTTAGGTCTAAATTGATCCAAATTTGAACCACACTATTTTTACCATTAGAGATAGTTAAATCACTCAAAATTCCAGCGTTTAAATACAAACAAATAAAACAAACAACATATGACTCTTTTGAATTCCTCACATGTATGTTTTTAAATAATAATTGTAATTCATTAGAAGTGCAGACAGTAAAAGTCCTTATATGATCTTACCTTCATCTCACAGCTATTATTATCATTGCCACTAATCCACCCACCCAGACCTTTATCTTTATACAAAATATGCATATGTGTACGACCCAGTTACAAATGTAACTAATCCTTTTAAATTCTCATTTTGTCTAACATCTTGACACAATTGATTCTTCCTTTCCTCTTGAAACTCTCAGTTGTCTTATCAATGACAACACAAAAAAGTATGACCCTCTACCACCTGGCCTGTTTAACTTGCCATCCTTACCTTTAACTAAGATACCCGTCAGCATAAAATTTTGACAAAAACTTTCTTTCCTTCTAAACCCTCAAGTAAACATAACTATTCCTGTTGTGCATATTTTTTTGATTTTAGTCTTTAAGCCCATCTTTTCCTACTTGAAAGAAAAGCCGGAGCTGTTGCTGTATTTCCAGCAATAATTTTAAGAATACTTTGCTCATCTTAATTATCATGGAAACTGTATTTATGGGGCATCTAGGATAATTTCAATATTAGTTTAGACTTTTTATATGCATTATCTCATATTTGTAACAACTCTATCTGTACTTTATGAAATTAGTAACTGAGGGACTTGGATAGTCTAGGTAACTTATCCAAAGTTGCAGATCTAGTAAATAGAGAGTCACTTTTCAAATTCAAACATGGCAGTGTCAACAATTGTGTTTCTTTTCCCACCAGGGATATCTAACTTAGCATTTGATATTACTATGTATTTACCCTACTTTTTCGTTCCATACTCAGTAAGGACAAAGGACCCCACTCCTTTTTTAAGCTTGCAAAGTTGTAAGGTGTCAATCTTTTTACTAAATTTGCCTACTTGTAAATCAAGAAACAGATACCTCCTTTATAATCAGTACTGTAGGTTGACTTATTCACTTTAAGAAGAAAAGGTGAGGCCAGTGAATTTTGGGAGAATTCTCCCGAATGAGTTTCTTCACAGTACTTTTATAGATATGAAGGAAATATGTCTTCACTGAGGTCCCTGTATTTTGTTGTTGGGGAAGTCATGACATATTTTTGCATAGAAAACAAAAAAATACGTCATCACTTTTCAAACAACCCAGTATTTTCCACATTCAAGTTATTTCTGTATTTTATAAAGCAAAAAAAAAAAAAAGTAAATTAGTTACTAAGTCATATGTTACTCTGGATGTTCCAGGAAGTTGCAGTTATAAATTAATTTTCTCTGATCAAGCTATAATTCTAATGTTCTACATATTTCCAAGCTTGGTTCTAAACTGCTATTAGTTTACCAAAAGAGTAACTAAGTTGATGGTAAATGGAGTATCTGTAATCCCTTCATGTCACAATTTTGAACATCTTGAGGTTTGTAAGTAGAGTAACTGAAGCCTATCTTTACAATCTTGGTGGTCAATTGATGTTTACGAAGTATAATTTCTCTAAAATTACATCTATCAGTTCATCATTCTTTCTATTTAAATAATTCATGGCATTGTCTGCACAGCCACACTTCCATCTTGAACTTTAGAATTCCAACATGGGGATTGAATGTATTTGTCTTTGTGGTGCTAAGGGAAAGATAAAGGAAGTATTTACATTTGCAAATTGGACTTGCATATCAAATGGTATCTGTGTGCTGAGAACGCCAGTTATGAACAAGACATGAAATGTTTTTGTGTATTGAGCACTGTTTTAATCCAAGTTTTCATAAACATATAGAACATAATTTTCATTAATCTACAAAATGATTAGGATATTAGGAACAGTTCTTTTTCAAAAGAGAGGTTATTATGTTGTGTGTGAAAAGTTTAAGGCATAATGTAAACTATAATATAAAGAGGAAAAATGCTGCCTTTACAAACAGTGAATCTTCTCAAGACCTATAAAATAATAGTTTTTTATGTTACTTTACCGCTTTGCCTCATGAATAGCCTTTTCATTCTAGAGACACAGTATATTCGTATGTTGCCAGAATAATCCATTTTCCATTAATTATCTAAAAGAATCACTGAAAATACTGCATCTCTTAAAATGTGCTTCAACATTTAATGAATAATTTTTATGTACATTTAACCTGTTACCCAATTCATTAAATACACAATTATGAATATCTATTGAATGGCTACTATGTGTATGAAATTTCAAACTAATGCATCTCTGTACTTCCAGTTACTTAGACCATGTTTGAATTTTGCTTGCTGATGACTGAACATTATTTCAATATCCAAAATGCACTGGTAGCTAAAACAGAAAGAGCATTCCTTCCTGTTCAAACAGAAATGACTTAGAAAGCATTAAGTTTCTTTCATACAGAAGTTAGGACTGATTATTTTTAAATACATAAAGATAAAACAATAAAAAACATACTTTTATAATATCCAGTACTAATGTAGGTAAATAGATGAGTTTCTAAAAACAGAGTTGCTTCTCACTGAAGCAATGGTCTGCTTCTAAGGCAAAGCAGTTTAAAATAAATTATCTAAATTTGGCTTTAAAGATACCCAATAAAACTCACCACATGACAAAATAGTTTTCAACTGATAGAATCAGCACATAGTCCTCTTTTGTTTCATTTTTTTTCCAAAAGCTGACTTAGGTGTTATCCTTTTTAGTGAACTGGGGGAAATAGATGATGCAATGAAAAAAATCCGGTGATTTTTAGAATTCCAAGATTCATGATCTAGAGAGGATATCATAAATGCTGTTTCCATCCTACCCTAGCAAAAGTAATCATCATCTCTGTGGCAGCAGAAACCTAATATCCTCACACTAGAGACTTTTGTTCTTTTTCTCTACTGAATTCTGGATGCCTTGAGCACAATTACTGCCCTATTCACATTTGTATCCCTAGCACAGTAACTAGAATTTGGTAAGAATTTAATAAATATGTGCTCATTAAATGAAAAACAGAAGGATAACAATGAAATGTCATGATGTCTGTTATTGTGGAAAGAGGAGTTCTAGAGTCAAGAGACTTGAGTGCAAACATTATTTCATATTTTACAAAGCAGTTACATACATAAAACCCAAGAATCCTGTAAAGTGATATGGCTTCCATTAGTACTGTGCAGCAAATATTCCTGTTTCTCTTCTATGCTTATAGAAGAATTGCATTCCCTATCCCCCTTGTGGTTGGGTGGGACCTGTGACCAATGAGTTGAATGCGCAAGTGACATCATCATTTCCAGACCAGGGATGGCATTACATTAGCTGGCAATGTAAGACTCCTGAGTCCTCTGTTTTTCTTCTAGCATAGAGACAGATGTCATAACATGTGCTTTCATCTTGGGTCTTTGAGTTTCTGTGACAAGAGCAACCCCACCTCTTCCTGCCAATTTGATGGACATGTAGCTTAGGGGCGCAAAATTCTTAAAAGGTATTTTAGAGTCTCTAAAATTAACAGGTAATTTGTTAGCACAGCATAACTTAACCTACCAGTTACAGGTAGGCAAAGCAATCATTTGATCTCCACATTTAAAAGAAAGCAAAAATGAGTTGCTGAAAAATGAAGGGACATATCCAAGATGGTATTAGTCAGTAGCTAGAAGGTTAGTATGCAGCAGCAATACACCAAGTTTTTTTCTGACTATAAATAAATGTAAGGCATTTGTACATCAATTTTAAAGGAAAAGATATTTAAATATTTAATTGAGCACAAGTATATATTACATACATAATTTTAGAGTAAATATAGGATAAAATGAAAATAATGTAACAATTTCAGTACAATTATATTATTGTTTAGTTGTTCTCTAATGAAGAAGTCTTTAATGAAAATGTTTAATTAACCAAAAAGTCTAACATTTTAGAATTGTTTATATATTCTATCTATGTTTTTGAAATTAACTTCCTGTTTAAAAAAGTATGTAGCTTTTTTTGTTGTTGTTATTCATTTGCTTGGAAAATGAACTTGCTTTCTAATTAAACTATCTTCAGGTTCTTTTCAATAATTAGACATTTTATAGTATACACTCTTATCAAAGTTGCAAGCAAGTATTACTGTAATAACACACACACACACACACACACACACAATTGTGAAACTAGGTGGTGGATTATAAACCAAAATAGACTTTTCTATTACTTTTCTAGTTTTCTACTTTTCTACTTTTCTATATTTCTAGAAAAGTAGACTTTTCTACTATTTCTATTTCTTCATCTCAAAGTTTGCATTTCTGTAGCTGATATTCAAGATTCTTTTTTTTTACTTTCATAAACTGTGACACAATATATAAACAAACTAATCTTTCTCTTGAACAATAAAAAGTATTTTCAAAAACATTAATTAAATATAGTTTATATTGTGCTATGTAGACTACCCTTCCACCATTAATTACATTTTTGAGGAACTGAAAACATTCTCTCTAGATTGAATGTTATTCTACAAGGACAGTGCAAAAAGGGGCTAGGCAACAATACACACGGCTGAGGAAAACATTTACCAAAAAATATTCCCATAGGGAGCAGTTCACAATTATCATATTATAATGCAAAATTTAATCACTTGATGATCCACGATCGATTGCTAAAGTATCTATTCATAAGCCAGTGGGACAAAATATCTTCAAATTAATGATTATCAAACAAGTAATGTAAGTTTCCTACTACCATTATTATTCCCAGATATACAAGCATCAGAACACTAGAAAGTATAAGAATCAAAAAGGATGGTAGGTTTAATTAGTTAAGGATTGAAAGCAACTACATTTATTAACTTAAGAAAATTGAAGGGTCCTCCCTGGTGACCCATGTATTAAGTCTCAACACTATTACCGCTATGGCCTGAGTTGGATCCCCAGCCAGGAACTAACCGGCATATGGTGCAGCAGACATCTCCTGTCTCACCTGCTACTTCCCTTAGCAGTTTATTTTCACTAAACATGCCTGTTCTGCTTCCCACACTGTTTCTGGTGAATCCTCTTACCTTCAGCAGCTCTGGCCTGCACCCCAGTTCTACGCAAAAAATATTAAAAAAAAAATTGAATCCAATTGAAGGATATGAAGTATCTTACAGAATCCCAAGGAAAATATAAAGTCTTGGGGAAAACAGAAACCGGTAGTTTGGATGCCCATAAGAATAGCCCATTACAAAAGGAAAGCCGCCTTAGGTGACAATACCCAGAATGAATTGATTTCAAATATTTTTTGTCTTTGTGACAAGGTGCAGATTACCAGAAGAAAAAAATCTGAATCTGTAGTCTCAATCACATTTACAAGCCTAGCCAAGAGAGGAGGTAAGGCTATTCCACTGACTGTCTCAACCAAGAGAGAGGGATCTATAGTTCTATACTTACATTTTTTAGATTATTCTGACTTCATAGATGTAATTTCATTGACCACTCATGTTGGGAGGAAAAAAAGTTTCTATTTCTGTTTTAATGTGTTTAATAACTTCTAGTAGGCTTTTTCTTTCTAATTTTTTATACTTAATATTATAAAGCCACTTTTGGACTCATTTATGTGAAATTAATATTAGGTTCAGAATTTGCATGGCCTCTTCTAGAATTAGAAAAGGAAAAGCACAATGAAGAAAATTTACTACTTATAATTAGATCCCTGTGAAACGCACTAAAACTTGGATAACTTAAAAAGATCCTTATTTTAACTTTGCATCTGAATTTGAAATCAGGGAGCTGTTTCCAATAAGCTTTAAAATAGAAGTTCAGGACTAATTGTTATATTCACTGGAGTGTTCAAGTGGAAAAAATTCCACCAAATTATTTTGAAAAGCAAAAGCATGTGAAAGAGCATTTATTCTAGGTGCCATTCATGATGCAGTAATTCCAAGTTGTCTTTGTCAGGCACAAACACGAAAGGTACTGAGATCATATCAAGTTGGGAACAATTTCATTGAGAAGCAGTAAGAATATTTAAGTTGGTTCACCGAATTTGTTATTTTTGTGAGATCACAAAGGTAAAATTAATAATGAAGCCTAATACCTGCTTCATGTTTTTCAAAGTTACTGAACTATTTCCTTTAGTTATTCCTTACCACTCAATTTTAAAGTTAAAAGCTCTTCAAGTTTAACTTTTAAGATAACTATGATTAACAACATAATCAGAGTATTGACTTTCATGTCCACTTCAGATCCTCTCCATTCTTACTTATTTTGTTCTATGTAGGTGGGTATGTGGGAGAAGAGTCATTGACCTCCCACAATGACCTCCCAGTTAATGACCAGCTGTATTAACATTTTCTCATGGACTTGACTGATACTGAGAACAATCAAGAGATGGCTGGAGGGAGTGGAATTGTTTGCACTGTTATTCCCCTAGTCCCACCTACAGGATTGTCTTGGGTTGACTTTATCTATTCAATAAATACCCAATTCTTGCAAAGCAGCCCAGTCCATAAATCTCTACCTCAAGGTACTGGGCACAGGTCCTCTCTATACAGCTTGAGGATGTACATTAGTGAAGAGTCTGCATGTTATTAGGTCCAAAGTCCTCCCCTATTCCTTGTTGTCTATCTAAATGATGTGTAGATATGTTATTAGAAAGCAAACACTCAATTAGAGAATGGCGGAAGATGAAATTGATAAATCCCCCCCCCATATAACAAAATAAATTAATTGTAAACAGGAGAGGGGAAAAAATGTATCGGTGAAAGTCATTAAAGAAATAATTTAAGTGAGAGACATGAAAGATACAAAAGATAAACTCATAGTCCCTGAATGTAAAATACAGTACTCAGGGATACTGAGTGGATTTATGGCCTTTTCTGAAGTACTGAGATACTCATGCCCAGAGCAAGAATTGTAATCATTCATACATGTAGAGTTCCTATTTTTTTTTCTCCGTGACAGATGTAACATTGATAACTCATTTCAAAAAGTCATTTAAATATTATTCAAATCAAAGATATAAGTAAAAACCTTATTTAAATATTTGCCCACATCATTGGAGCAAAAAGAGACCATAGCACATTTAGAACACCTGATATGAAGGAGAAATCCTACAAACTAAAGAAAAGGAAAGAAAGAAGTCATAAAAACAGTCCCATAAAAATTAGGTCACAAGACTTTCAACAAGCCTAGATACTTGAATATAAAAGACAAAGGTTTTCAACAATATGAGAGGAAACGTAGAGTCTAGAATTCTATATTCAGCCAAATTATCAAGTATTTAAGTAATGTCACTTTTTCAGACATGACATTCAGAAATTCCAATGTTTCTACAGAGACAATGAGCCTAAGCAGAAGCAGGTTAGAATGCTCTCAGAAAATCTCCTTCAACAGATGTTCCTAATACAATACCTGAAGGAAATGAACACCTTAAAAAGAGATTTAGATATCTCATTCAAGTAAAAACAGTGTAAGTTTTAATGCCATGGAATAGATGAGATTTCATTTGTGATAAATATATTTATCACAGAAAAATAATATTACTTGCTCCAATTAAGCAAGAAATAAAGAGGAATCATAGTTAACCACATTGCTCAGTCCTAAATAATTTACATATTTTAGGAAGGTGAAAGTGAATATTAATATAATCAAAATAATGACAGGTATGTATTAGAACATTGGTGGAATGGGAGGCATGTATGTGAATCACAGCAAAGTTGGAGATTGGGGGTAGTGGGGTTGGTAAAATAGAGTTAACTTCTTAATGTAAAGTCAATAAATGAAGGACAAAATTTTTTAAGCAACAAAGTAACAATAAAAGCATTTTATGTACAGAGTAGTTTATAACAAGAGAACCAACTTCAACTAGAAAATGATTACATTTTTAATAGTTAATTCATTAGTCCCAGTTTCAAATTATGAATTATTGTTTAATCTTCTCATCCCACTCAGTCTACTCAAACCAACTGTCCTTCCTTCAGAACATTAAATGGTTAACTCAACCCATGCTTCTCAATTCAAGTATATGGGCATAGATCCTCAGTGAGTGTTAGTCACCAAAAATAAAATTTATTCATTCATTAATATATTTTATTTTATTATTTATGTATTTTTAATTCATATATATTTTACACCATTGTTCATTTTTGGACAATGTTTTCTTTCTTTTCCCAGGTGTACTCTCTCTAGAATTTGTACCACCAATTCACCCGTAGTCCCTTATGCTCTTCCTGACCTTGTTTTGGTCCCTCTCTCTCTGTGCCCTCCCGGGGAAATGTCTCTGATTTATAGTTGTCAATTTATTTTTGTTTTGCTTTGTTGTGGTTTATTTATTTATTTTTGTTATTTTTTTCCCCAATTCCTTAATGGTGAACCTATATTCCTCCTATTAAGTGAAACCATCCGGTATTTTTCTTTCTCCTTCTAACTTATTCCACTGAGCATAATCCCTTCTAGCTCCACCCATACTGCTGCAAATGGCATTAGTTTTCACTTTTCAAAACTTCTTAAGACATTAGAAAAAATTGTATCTGCTCTTCTTTAAATGCTAAATAGGCTGTGTTTTCATGTAAAAAGTTTTTGATGTTTGCCACTGAAAGTTCTATCACCCTTTGTTAGTTTCAATATCAGAACAAGAAAGTATTGTTCTTAATTCCCATACTAAATGGGATACTGTGTCAATCACAAAAGATTTACCAACAGTCAGAATATGAGAGGTTTCTTAAGAAGACAAATGTCTCTGATATACACAAGTTATTCAGCTCCTGTCATCTAGCATAAGTGTTACAATGCTAGACTGCATGAGCACAAGATAAATACCCTGGAAAAGCAATGCATAAGAACTTCCCCAGATGGATAGTTAACTCACTTTCCACATGCCCAAAATTTTACATATCTTTCCATAACTCTGATACTTGGATATAATATAGTACTCAGGGATACTGAGTGGATTTATGGCCTTTTCTGAAGTACTGAGAGACTCATGCCCAGAGCAGGAATTGTAATCATTCATACATGTAGGGTTCCTTTTTTTTCCTCTGTGACAGATGTAACATTGATAACTCATTTCTAAAAGTCATTTAAATATTATTCAAGTCAAAGATATAAGTTAAAACCTCATTTAAATATTTTCTACACCAAGTACAAAAAATAAACTGAAAGAAATGGAGGACATGACATTGCTTTGACAGCAGGAGACAAAGCCTTTAAAGAAGCAGTCACAGAGGTAACACAGAGGCTAGTAGAGGGTGAGATGGTAAGATTAGTACTTGTCAGCTTCAACTTCAAACCCAATCCAATTACTTCATAATTTATGTTACTATCCTATAAAAAAGCCACACTGATGGCACTTCTATGTTTACAATGCAAAGAAAGAATAGCACTGTGTCATCTGGTGCATTATGATCCATACCAATTCTTCAATCAACACATACATGCCAGGCTCTCACCTGGATACTTCATGTACCTTCTATCAAGTAATCTTCAAAACAATCTTTGAAGTAGTTATTGTGATGGTCACTATACAAACAAAACTCAATTTTGTGAAGACTGACTGTCGCGTCGGGAGCAACACCACACTGATACACGGGAGTCGTGAAGCAGGCTACATGATGCAGGATGCTGCTCAAGGAGCGAGCTCCTGGCCTTTGTATTGATAGAATAATCAAAGCATCAGTTGTCGGGGGAAGGAAGATAAAAAGAAAAAGGGTGAAAGTAGAAAAGAATGTATCTTATTATCTATAGCATCCGGGCATGTCGGTCTGCTCTCCAGGCATTTCTTCTCTGCTTGATGACTCAGTATTACAATTGAGGTCAAGCCTTAGATTCCCCAGTCAAGGTTTCAATCTTATCAGTAAGGCGTTCCATTGATCAGCTTCTGGGGTCCTTTGTCATACATCAGTCCTTGGTTCCCCGGGCGTTCCCGGTCATACCTCATGATACATGAGTCAGGAGTAAGTTTATGCATCCGTCATCAGCCCCCCAGGTGTTCCCGGTCATACCTCTTGATGTACACCCTTCCCGAAGTGATCTAGCTTCCTGCAGTGGTTGCGGACAGCTTCATAGTGTTGAGACTTAACCCACTGTGGCACCAGGAAGGTCCTATCTCATCTTTTTTAATAGACAAGAAATAATCCACATTTCTTCATCCAGTCATCTATCAATGGACAATTTAGGATAATTCCATATTTTGGCTATTGTGAAAATGTTGCTTTGAACTTAAGAGTGCAAATATCTTTTCATAGTAGTGGTTTCATATCTTTAGGTAAATATCTAGAAATGGTATTGCTAGATCACAGGGTATTTCTCTTTTTTTTCTAAGATTTGACTTTTTAATCTCTTTTTTTTTAATATTTATTTATATATATAAGCTGGGGTACAGGCCAGAGGCGTGGGGCGGCAAGAGGGCTCACCAGAGATAGAGCAGGGAGCAGAACAGGCAGATCAGAAATACACCGCTGAGGGGAGCAGTGGGCAAGGCAGGAGAGGTCTGCCGCACCATGTGGGATTCTCCCTGGCCGGGCATCGAACTCGCGTCGCCGCTGCCTACAGCTCCACAGCGCAGCGCTCAACCACTGCACCACCAGGGAGGCCCTTTTTTAATCTCTTTTTATTGAGGTAACATTGGTTTAGAAGTATAGGATCTCCCCCTTAAGGTATTGTTACTACACCATACCTAACACCACAGCACCCACATCCATCCCCATAGTACATTCTGCTCCCTCCCCACTTTGTTCTTATCCCTTCTACTCCCCCTCTACCTCTGGTATTGCAGTTGTAGAGTGAGGTTTCTAGTATTTATTGTTAGTTTGGCTTTACCTGACCCTCTGAATGATTTCCCTAAATTCCACATACAGGTGACATCATTTTCTCCTCTGACTTACTCAGTTTACCTACTGTGGCCCAGGAATAACTGTATTTAGTAAAATCTTATCTGTCCCCAACAATAGCTTTCCAAGGTGATATTATAATGTCAGTTTTATAAAAGAGAAACTTGAAATTCAGAAGGATAAATTTACCTAAGTTCACTGACTAAAAGTAGCAGAACTGAGATTCAAATACACCTTAGAATGATTCCAAAACAGATACTATCTGCTGAGTTCTGAAATAAACTATCTGCAACGTAGTGTTTCTGATGGGTGGTGTGTTTTTTTTTTTAAGACATGGAATAATCCAAGCATGACCAAGAGTACTTTATTGATGACCTCAAATAAGCATTTGTTTGAATTTAATTTGATGCTGTCTATGAAATCATAGGTTGAATGGTGGGGGGAGGGGCACAAAGAATTTATGCATTTGATCCAAGTATTTGCTTCTCTAACAAAATCAGGGCAAAACAACTGTTTCAAATCATTATTTCTTCCATGCTGGAAAAAAAGTGCTTAATCAGAGAGGTAAGTCTGCAGCAAACCTGTTATAAGTTGATCTTTAGCCAGTGGTTACTATCCACTTAAACATGCCCTAGACACATTCTGCAATTCTATCACAGAGAATATGTAAGAAATATGCTTTAGAACTAGCAGTATTATTAGAAAATCCTGTCTCTCAAAAATAGAAGCTAACAGTGCCTGGAATTAAGCCCATAATTCCCATTTAAAATCTGAGTATCAACCCATCCCCAATGGTTCAATGGCAGCTCCAAGTCAGTACAGTAAGTTTCTATAACATAGGAGGTAAAGCAATAAATACCATTATGTTAACAGGCAAGGCTTCTGAGAGATCAAAAGCGATAACAGAATGATTTAAGTTCCAAATCTGTACTAGGTTCATGCTACTGCCCAAAAGGTGGGATAATACAGACCAAGTCCAAGCTTGCCATACTAGAACTCACAAAAAGCGTAACATTTTTTTAAGAGTACATTAATAGATGTCCTATTAAAAGTTTGAGTCCTTGGACCTCCCTGGTGGTACAAGGGGTTAAATCTCAGCACTATGAAGCCACTGGCAGCTACTGCAGCAGAAGTTCGAATTTGGCCAGTGAGCTGACCAATATGGCTCAGCAGACCTCTCCTGTCTCGCTTGCTGCTCCCCTCAGCAGTGTATTTCAGGCAATCTTCCTGTTCTACTCCCCACTCGGTCTCTGGTGAATCTTCTCACCCCCCACAACTCTGGCCTGCACCCCAACTCTTGTATGTGTAAATAAATAAATCTTTAAAAAAATTGAGTCAACTAGAAGATACTCTATTAAAAATCTTCCACAATATTTGGAAATAACTCCTTGACATTGTATTGACCTAAATATGCTGAAATATTGTGTTATCTATATTGCTCAAGAAACCTATGACCCTCAACTAATTTAGGTACAGAATAAATTTTCTATACAGAAGCAGAAAATATCTGATACCTTGGCTGATGACCTGAAAGGATGGACATAATCAAATAACTAAAGCACTAGGTGGATTGCTATAAATATATTTGTTTTCTGTCACTCTGGGTGATCCTCATCAGATAGTAGACCAAATATATTTAAAGGATAGGGAATGGATCAGGCAGAAGACTATACAATTGAACTATTGCCAGCAGAATGTTAGTAAAATGCACAAATCTCTCCAGATGAAAGAAATATGTAAATGCCAAGTCACTCTTTTCTCTCATCTGGTGTGGAAGTGATAAACACTGAAAATCAGCCTTGTGTTGATTCCTCACTTTAATGCACTGACTTGTTAATCTAATAGTTTAGTTTTATGGGACAGCTATTTCAAATCAAGAGTCGTACACCACAAAGCCATATTTTACAATACCAACTGTGCAACAGATATAAACAAGTAGAGCAGGAACATGAATCAAAGAGACACATGAATAAACATGTCCATGTGGCAGAATACTGTTAAAAGAAAAGGAAACAGTAGTAGAAGAAAAAGGAATAAACTCTGCTTAGGAGAATTTATATTCAATCTTCCTCTTTTTAATGGCCTTGAAAATTGAAAGCAGAAAGAGATGATACATTACTAAAATAGTAAATATTCCTGTGTGGGATTTTGCATAAAATGTGTATATTCATTTTTTAAACCTCCCATATTTATAAACATTGAAAAATCAAAAGTAATACTGACACACAGTGTTTTGCAGAGTGTATTTTAATGTTTTAGGTTTGCATTAAGTAGATTTGTATATGTTCTGTTTCAAGCCAGTTAAGTACTATCATGCATGCATGTCCATGAGTACATGTTTTGAATGTTTTAAAAAATGTTTTAACTTGCTAATGCAGTAGGAAGATATCAGAACATAAATGTGGATTTAAATTCATCAACTTAATACTGGTTTAGTTTTAGGACATAGTTCATGTCCATGATCAAGAGGTATGATCACAGAATACATGATTTTTGTGGAATATATGGACCAAACTAATTTCCCAGATTTGACCCACTTAAAGCTGAAGCCTACCACACTGCCAAGAGCATCTGGGAAATCATTAATACATCTCAGAAATATAGATGGTCTTTCCTGCTGCTCCTCTGGTTTAATCTCAAACTACCCCAATTCATGGGTGAAGGGAAAAATCAGATTTATTGATTTTATTAACATATTTCACCAATTCTAAGACATTTTTGCATATTTATCCCTGCTGAAACTGCGATGTCTTAAATATATAGTATCTTAGAATTAACTACAGCATTTTTCTTTCTTAATGGCATATGAAATAAATGTGCATGCTACTAAGGCTGGCTTTTTAGATTAGATGAAATATGATATAGGTAAATTTCACTATAATACATATCGTTTCAAATTAGTAAGAGCAAAAGATATGAATTATACAGTATGTTTTTAAAATACAGCTTTATAACTTTTAACTAGTCTAATAGCAGTCTGCAACTTAAGAACTTAGAGGAAGTTTAAATTGTGAATTTGCTATAGGGATTATATGTAAGTAGTAGCAGTAAATATTGTAAGTGTCTAATATTTACCAAAGTCTATCCTATAAACATTCTATATTGCTCATATTTAGTCCTCTCAGCAACCCTCTTTGCCAGGGATTTGAAGGGAAAACCTTTTCATGCTTAAGTTATGAGCACACTGAGAAACAAAATTAATGTAAAGATAGTTGGATTATCCAAATACCTTTGTAACTAATAGGACTGATGTGTGAGAAAATGTCTTATCTGCAATTAATAGCACTTATCAAAAAGAAACAGGAGGATAGGAAAATACATGCTCCCTGCCAACATGCCAACACTGATGAGGTAGGAATAACATTATTTCAAATAAAAAGAAGAGATTTGATGGTATAGAGAGGCCTCACTGTCAGATGCTAGACTGTAAAAGAAGAATGACTCCTCTAAAATGCTATCAACAGTCTCTGCAATCAATTTGTTTAAACTTTTCCTTCACAGATACAATAGAGATGAATTTCACAGCTGCCCTCCTAATCACTGAAGTAGTGGGTAAGCTGCTTGACATCTTTGGTCTTTGGTTTTTTCAAAGAATAGAAGTAGCACCCATCTTAAGGGAAGCAATAAAAAAATGACTGATATGTAACATGCTTAGAAACGAGTCTGGCAAATGTAATCACTCAATAAACACTGCCTTCTAGTAGGATGAACCATATTAATTTGCCCTTTGTAAGTCAAAACGGCCAAGCAGTAATTTACTACAATTGAAGCCTCTATTATTTGAAAGAATCACATTTGGCTCTATCATTTCTGTGTTAAACATGAACTCCCTGTGCTATCTTTAACAAAAGACTGTAATAGTCATGAAAACACTTCATTGCTCTGAATAGAAAGTGGCAAAGTCAGGGTTCCAGCAAAATGAAAAGTTTCTCTGATGTAACACAATTCCACTGCAACACTTCACCAAATGATGGCATTATTCTGATTATTAGGTTTTCTGCTCTATTAATCCAGTTAAAGTGGGCAAGCACGAAAATTAAGTAAAGATACTAAATTATCCTTTTGAAAAGTTAACAGCTCTAAATAACCTCTCTAGCTCCTTTACTTTTCACTTCAATGCGCTTGTCAGCAAAATTCCTGAACTTGCAATAAAGTCACTACCTATATTACAGTATAAAACCTAATAATATAATTATGACTAATGAGTAAGAATTAATTTTTAATTGAATATTTTCTGTGATCCAGGTTTATGAAATAACTCAAACAAATTATTGTTTATTTCCTTTTCAAATTTGTAGCAATAAAGTAGAATAAAAACATTTTTAAATATTAGCAAGGTACTTATAAATAAGTTTGCCTGTTTTGTCCATTTTAATAATAACTCTTGATTCTTTTTAATCTATTAATGTCTAGTTATATTTTGCAGGTGTTTGAATTTCATATTTCTTTAGAATCTTTTTTTTTAAGATTTATTTATTTATACATACAAGCTGGGGTACAGGACAGAGGCGTAGGGCGGCGAGAGGGTTCACCATAGACAGAGTGGGGAGCAGAACAGGCAGATCAGAAGTACACTGCTGAGGGGAGCAGTGGACGAGGCAGGAGAGGTCTGCCGCACCATGTGGGATTCTCCCACATGGTGGGAGAGCATCGAACTCACATCGCGCGCTGCCGACAGCTCCACAGTGCAGCACTCAACCGCTGCGCCACCAGGGAGGCCCTTTCTTTAGAGTCTTAGGAGACTGGAAACAAGTATCTTGTTATTTTGATCATTTGCCATGTTTGAAAGTTCAATAAAAGTTTATCTCACTCCACTTTTCTGTCACAATATTTATCTGATTTTGCTATTTTCATTAATTCCTTTCTCCAATTTATTAATTTGTTGTTGTGGGGCAATGTGTATTATAAATTTAAATTTTGATACACACAATAAGTTTTTTTTTTTTAAGAATTCCCCATTACTTGTGTAAATTCAGAGCTCACTTAATGGAAATGGACTTCATTTTATGCCTTATTCCTTGTAATTCTGCGGTCATTATCCATATTTATGCTTTTGTGAGCTCCAAAGAAAATATTACACTAGTAGTCCCCTTTTTTTGCTCTTATGGCTATACACACATTTCTTCTTACCTAATATTTATCACAACTCACTATGGCAATATGTACAAAGTAGGAATCATCTTTGGATATTTATTTATATTCTCAGCAAAAATGAGCATAGTTATAGCAAATTTTATGTGTTCAATGCATAGCTGGTGGATAAATTCTTTTCTCAAAACATTTCATACAACCACATCTGTTGAGGAATTTTCCCAATCTGAGCTGTGGCTTTGTAAGGTGACTTAGGGGTTGGTTTCCTAGAAATGTCCTTTCAATGCCATTTTGAACATATAAATTGAAAGCTAGACAAGTGGAAATAGAAGAGGAAACCTTATACTAAAATAATAAAAGTTAAAATATATTCATGAAAATGTTTAAAGGGAGGTTGCTGGCCAAAGTGGAAACTGAGGCCATTACTTAATGGAATAAATTACAAGGGACCATGGAGATGACATAACACGATCAGACAGCCTAACCAGATGCCCAAACTGAACACTTAGCATGTACTATACTCTTGCACTGTTACACTGAATGAATGTTAGGCTAATTGGCATAAACATCCATGTATTTTACTTGAGATAACATGGAAATGATGACAATGTATGATATAAAGGGGCTGTCATTTGGACTTCATCATCATGTTTTTTGCTACAAGTTTCTATTAGTAGGTATGTCTCTCTGTTGATCTCTGTCACAAATTTATTGGTTTATAAGCTGTCTATAGGGGAAATTTTCAGAAAGGATTGTCGGTCTATATATTTAAGTGACAAAATAGTTTGATGTGTGGGGTTTTTTTTAGATGCATAAAGGAAATCCATATATTGGTTCTTTGGAAAAATTCCAGATCTCAAGGAATTTATTAAAAGATTAGTTTTATATTATCAAACTCTTTTTTTTTTTTCAAGATTCATTTATTTATACATACAAGCTGGGGTACAGGCCAGAGGCGTGGGGCGGCGAGAGGGCTCACCAGAGACAGAGTAGAGAGCAGAACAGGCAGATCAGAAATACTGCTGAGGGGAGCAGCGGGCGAGGCAGGAGAGGTCTGCCGCACCATGTGGGATTCTCCCTGGCCGGGCGTCGAACTCACATCGCTGCTGCCGACAGCGCCACAGCGCAGAGCTTAACCGTTGAGCCACCAGGGAGGCCCTTTTTTTTTATTTATTTATTTTTATTTTATCAAACTCTTAACACTCTAGCTTGAAGCCCAGTTTTTCCTATACATAGTCAAAGAATTTCCTATAATCAACCCTCTATAATATCTAATATTTCTTTAGAGAAGCAATATGAAAATACAAATACAACAAATATTTATAAATCACACAGTTTTGAGACTTTTTATGTGCAGAGGAAAAATAGCATTTGAAATATTCCAGAAAATAATAGCCTATTAAGAGCTGTTTTGCTTTTGGTTTTGTTTTTTAATTGTTTGTTTGTTTTGCTGATTGGATAGCTCAAAATAACACATGCAAAGTAATGAGAAATATTGCTACATAATGAATAGAACCAAAGATCTGCAGAAACCATCTGAACTTTAAACTTCCCCTCATGTTAATGTTTTTGGCTTTGAGGACAATTCATGTGTATACACCAACCATATTTCCTAAATTTCATTAGGAAACCTATTTCTTCAAATGCATACACTAACTAAAAGTTACAGCAGGGTCACTTCATCATTTTTTAATAATTTAAATGCATTAATCCCACATGGATTGATCATAGCACAGTAGAATTTTGAACGTGACTAAGAGGATAACTTCAAAGGTTAAAACCTTTTTGCAATAGTTTGTTTTCCCAAACATAACAGCGTGGGTAAAGATATTCATGGCCTAAAAAAAATGTTCAAGAGTGACAAAGGACATGAGATTTTGTAGAACTTGCACACTGTTCAACATTTCTTCCCTATTTGGTCTCAATTTGCTGTACAAAGTTAGTAAAGTTAATTATGTGACTTTTACTATGGTTCTTTCTATACTAACTAGGGAGTTAGCAACTACCCTATGAGCTAGTACTATGTGGTCAGCAAATCAGAGAATCTGGGTTAATAAGTGCAATTTTAATCTTAAATAATCCAGTGACTCTTATCTGTGGGTATAGAGATTTTTGCATTAGACTAGGGAAAAGCAATTAACTTTCAAAGGACAGATGGCATTAGATTACAAATAACACCAAACCAAATAACACCTCTAAATAATGCATGGAGGTGAAATCAAAGGACAGCACTATTTTAACCCCAATCTTTAAACAGTCTCTGGAAATCAAATGACTAAAAAAATACCAGACAATTGTTTTAAATGAATGTATTTTAGGAATTCTCTAAATAAAATGGAGTTTAGAGTTAGTCACTAAGGTTGGTAGAATTTATTTAGAAAGATTATGAAGTTTGTCCTTCTGATTGACCTTGATTTCACTACATTCATATGCCAAGCCTTTGTGTAGATGAGTTCGGTCATGCAAGTTTCAGATCAGTCGTCATACGCTCCCCCATAAAGGCATGTTCTCATGGCTCTGTATCCCAACATATTTTGAGAACCCATCACATACCACACTCTAAGGATACCAATGTGAACGAGGAACACAAATTCCGGTATCTTTCCATCTTTGTTATTTGAAATACAGTGTTATTCATGGAAGTGGAAAGAAGAAACTCTAATTCAATAGATGGGGGTAGACTATGGAGTCATCTAAAAAAAGTAAATCAACACAGGCTCAAAATAAGTGCCACTCATATTAAAAAAAAACAAAAAACAAAAACAGGAAACGACAAATGTTGGTGAGGATGTGGAGAAAAAGGAACTTTCCTACACTGCTGGTGGGAATGCAAACTGGTCCAACCACTATGGAAAGCTGTGTGTAGATTCATCGAACTACTAAAAATGGAGCTTCCTTATCACCCAGCAATTCCACAAATAGGAATCTACCCAAAAGACACAAAAACATTAATTCAAAAAGATACCTGTACCCTATGTTTATGGTAGCACTATTTACAATAGGTAAGACTTGGAAACAACCCAAATGCCCAAAAAACAGATGACTGGATCAAGAAGATGTGGTATATATACAATGGGATACTACTCAGTAATAGAAAAGATAACCTCATGCCATTCGCGGCAACATGGATGGAGCTAGAAGAAATCATGCTCAGTAAAATAAGCCAGAAGGAAAAAGAAAAATATCAAATGGTTTCACTTATCGTAGGAATACATGGGAACCAAATAAGGGATCAGAAGGAACAAATAACAATAATAAAACAACAACAAAAACTAACAGGTAACCATAAATAGAGGCATTCTGTGAGGGAGGGGGAAGGAAAAGGGATCAAAATAGGGGGACAGAGGAGCACAAAAGACTATGGTGATGGTTTATGGGTGAACTGGTGGTGGGAAACCTATGGGGAATACACAATAATGTAAAAAATATAATTAAAGAAATAAAAGAAGGAAAAAAAATCAGTGCCACTGAGAAAGGGGGCTCCTTATTTTGCTAACAATCTTGTATGGAATTGTGCAATTTGCAGCTCTTCATGACTACATTATGAGAAAGATTACTATTACCGTATAGGGTCTTTATACATCAACATTGTGCCCTCTGAATTTTTAATTAGTTTCTGCTGAGCTACATACGTGTTACAACTATTCATTTCATAAATATCTATGAAGCAACTATATGCAGAGCACAGTTCACATGCCAAATTTAAGGACAGCAAATGCAGTAATGAATAAGAGTGGGTACCTAATCACAAGGAAATTAAATTTAAAGAAGGAAAGAAAGATAAACAACTATGTATTATCTACTACTCATTACAGGATGATGGAGAGGAAAGTAATTATATTTATTTATGGGGCAGATTTAGGAAAGCAGCGGCACTGAATTGAACATGTGAAAACAGGCAGAATTTTTTTAATAAATAAAGAGGAAGGATATTCCAGATGGTGCAAAAATCATAATTATTTTCATGGAGATGGGACAATACTGGATGATTTACGATAATAGCAAATACTATACTTCATTGTGACTGGCTAGAAGCAAATAAAGAATGTGATACTCTGAGAATGAGCCTCACCCATAAAGGCATGTCCACCTGGCTCCATCCTCCACACATTGAGAATCCACCAAATGTGAGGTTTGAGGGATGCCATTATGAATATGGGATTCACATTAATATTTTCCCACATATATTATTTAGGACATAGTACTTATCCTCAAGGAAGTGGAAGGAAGAGACACTAGTTAATTAACCAAGAACAGTAAGGTATGGAATAATGTTAAAGATCAATCTAAACAAAAATAAGGTTTGATGATAAATAAGGAAAATCTTTAAATGTCATGATTAGCATTATATGTTGTACTAAACAGGCAATGTGAAATCAAAGTTATAAAATCAACCTTTCTGTTGGGTTCATTCAGCCATACTCCATCTGGTAAAGATGAGAAAACTAAATCCAAAGAAGTTCAGTGATTTGGTTGACATCACACAAGTGATTCGTAGTCAAATCATGAATGTTTTTCAGTTGGGAGTCATAATGATCTGGTTCTGCTTCTGGAATGTTAATTTTAAAATATGGTATAGAATAAAGTAGATTAGTGAACATCTGATGGAAAAAAAGCAGTCAGAGAGATCTATCAGGGATCAGAAAAAATATAATGAGAAATGAAACAGGATGAATATGAAAATGGAAAAAAGATTATTGATGATGATGATGACAGAAAAACTATGCAACAAGGAATTAATGTACTAGGAGCTATTTCAAATACTTAATATATATGATGGAATTTAGTCATCCTTGTAACACCATAGATAGATACTATTATGATCCCATTTTACAGAAAACACCATATACTCATAGAGAAAGACTGCCAAAAACGACAGAAATTCAGTGAAGGACTAAGGGTTCAAACTGGTATTCAATTTCTAAAGTCTGACTTCCTAACTAATGGATGTCAGAACCCTCATGGAATAGAGTCTATAGGTAGCTAATATTATGGTTAAAAGAAGATTCAAAGACATGTCAAAAAGTTCAAACTTGGATGACTAGGAAAATAGTGTTTGTAAAAATAAGGAAACAGATAACCTCCAAAAAGTATTTGAGACATGTTTAGTTTCAGATGCTATATATGACATATCAAAGAGTGTGAGGGAAGTATTCAGAAATGAGTAAAGTTTAAGAAAGAGATTTGAAGCTTAGAAGAAGAGATAACAAAAATAAAAAATGGAAGTCAGTCCTAGAGAAGTAAGAGTTTATGTCCCAGGCACCCTCATGGAAATCCTCAAGAAAAAATAACATCACTAAGGAACAAATGGAAGAGGAGTTCACAAAAGATTCTGAGACTCCTTCAGAGAATAAGGGGAACAAAGAGAGTCATGAAATCCAGGAATAGAGTATTATGGGAAAGGTCTTATATTGAGCACAGCTACATGGGGCTGGAACAGGACAGCTGTGGGGGCAGAAATCAAGTGAGAAGTCATTTAGAATGGATGGGGAGACCATGATGCTGGATAGTCTGGTGATAAAACAAAGAGGAGGAGTGGATTACTAACTTGAATGTAATAGAGAATTATGTAAGGTATTTGAAACTGTTGAAAACCAAGTGTATCTGTAGACCAAAATAAATGCCTTTATTGACTATGAATTTTTTTATAACAGCAATAACATAATTTTTCAAAAAGGTACCTAAGTTATTGAATGAGTTCAGAGAAGGTTTAACATATCTAGGAAATAAAGTAACTGTTTGACATAACAATGAAGATAATGGTTATATTAATGCAATAATTAAAAGTAGTCTCTATAGCGTTAATTCTAGACCAATCAGTACTGTTTCAGCACACAAATATAATATCAAGGATAGGACATGTTTTTCAAAGAAAATATTTAAGGGAGTAAAATTAAAATGGCAAATCATTTTACTGTCACCATCAGTGACACCAAAACCACTACCAACCTAGGAAACTGCCACTCTTCAACATACTTGTCTTACTGCATGCACAATAATTCCACGATTAGATGTTTGTTTCAAGTAACAATGTCTTCTTCTTTCCCACTTATATATTTAAGTAATATTTACTAGATTGAATTGTGTCAGTATTGAAAGACTGGAAAAGACCAGCAAAAGGCTTGAGATGGGAAATGTGAGAACCCATTTCCACCTTTCTGCAGGCTCTTGTTCTATGGATAAAGAATATAATACACAGAGTTTAGGAGTATCAGCTATGGTCCCAGAAACACTTGGGCTCAAAAGATACCTCACTTTTGCGTATAGATGCAAACCCAGTGTAATTAATTTCAAAAAGCTACAGTTTCCTTCTTTATAAAATAAGGCTAATAAAGTCCATAACATTGATAATACTTTTAAATAGGGGTTTTGTGAGGATTTTCTGAATTGTATGTACAGTGTTAAGCACAGATCCTGATGGATTTTAAACTATATCACCATTAACCGTTAGATTTTTCTCTCTTATTTGTTCTGAGAGGGTAATAATTCTGTGATATATCCTCTACACTTTTTTCTATATGCTATTCAAACATGTGTTCTTTTAATCTCCTCCTCTTTCCTTCTTCTTCTTCCTCTCTCTTTCCCTCGACTTCCTCCCACCACCCTCTCTCATTCTGCAAGAAGAATGAGTATTATCAGGTTTGCTTAACGGAATAAGAAAAGGTGTATTTGTTTGCTCAGGCTGCCATAAAATATACCACAGACCGAATGGCTTGAACAACAGAAACGTGTTTCCTCACAGTTGTAAAGCATAGGAGGCCAAGATCAAGGTGTTAGCAGATTTGGTTTCCTTCTGGGGACTCTCTCCTTGGCTGGAAATAGCCACCTTCTCACTCTGTTCTCACAGCAAAGTGCCCCTTTCTCTATACATGTATCCCATGTCTCTTCCTCTCCTGATAGGGCACAAATATTAAGTTGGAGCCCTCTCATATAACCACACTTAACATTAACTACCATTTTGAAGACCCTCCAAACACACTCATATTCTTCTGAAGTGCTAGGAGTTAAGTTAAACACATGAATTTGGGGGTACACAATTCAGTCTACAGCAGGGAGGAAAAAAGTACTTTCTAGTCTTTGTACCTATATATTTAACACTAACTCCGGTGAAAAGAATGTCATTTCTTAAAAATTACATTGTTGTATGTCTATATTGTTTATAGTATAAAGTCATTGTTTAATAATGAAAGAAAGCATAAAGAGAATATAATTTATTGAATAGAATTCTCTAATGCAAAGAAGTATTCATAATATGTAATTGTTTTAATTTGATCTATTACTTATTTGGAACAAATATAATGGCATTAGTATACTTAGAACTATATCAAAGGTATAGAGATGAAACCCTAAGTACAGAGTATAGCTATATTTCAATTAGACTTTGCTGTTGACTAGTGATTAATGCAAAGAAAATACAAGTGTAAATACATTGCTTAAATATAACAGATTAAAATTAATGTACAATTGGCTAAGTATAAACACTGGATGTTGATGTTTTTCATCAAAATGCTTTTTTCTCCTAAAATGTTTTTCTCCTAAAATGCTGAATCAACTTCAGCGCCAAAGGCAGAGCGCCAGGCTTTGAGGAGCTCAGCTGAAGTAAAGCCTGCCTTCCAAAATGAGAAGGGCAAGGAGCCCAGAAAAATACCTCATCCCTGAAACACATGAACACTTTAAGTATCCGACTTTTTCTTAATACACATTAGCATTGCAACAAACCTAGAGAAATTATTTTAATATAATAATATGCTCCTGTAAATCTTATGAATGTGCTTTACATTTTATTAAACATCAGGCATTTAGCCAGTATGAGGTATCCTTCTAACCTGTACTGGGAAACAAATCTTCAATCAAACCTTTAGACTCTCACTATTTAATGAAAATTAAGATTTCAACACAAAGTTTTCTTTAAATTATATCTTGACTTTACTGAATGCTTTGTACTGAAGAGCATTAGAAATTAAATACAGAGATAGCCTAAAGGATAAAGAGAGATCACAGAATACTCAGCTCTTAATGGCTGCTTGTTAATATCAGAAAATGATTTGTCAAAAAGTAAATAAAAGCAAGCAAGTGTAGAGATGGTATTTGAGGATGACAGTTTTTTTTAATTGATATTCAACACAAATAGCTTTTTTAAAAGAAGAAAAGTCTTAATATTATCAGTTTCCAAAATAACTAAAATCAGTCTACATATTATTTGAAATAAAATTAATACCATCAAATCACATAAAACAACACGGAATTAATAGTTTCCTACAATAAAATTTAAACGCATTAATTTAACTATACAGTGTTAAGAAATTCAACCAGGATACACATCTCCCAAATAAATAAATGAATATTGAGAATTCAATTAGCAAAACAGATAAATTATTTAGTAGAGTCATCCCTTCGTAACCACATTATCTTATTTCTTCATTTTCTTTTGCGAAAGCACTAGAAGCTATTCAAAGTAATTGAACTCTCTAAATGAGTAGCAGGGAAAGCCACCTTTACTGACACAGTTAGTAATCAGCCAAAATAGGATTTCCAGGGTAAAAATATGTTTCTGACTCAATCAGATGTAGTGTTGCAGTTTGTCTCATTCATTCAACCATTGGACTAATGGAAAAAAATCAAGGAGAGTGGGTGATAGGGAGAGAAGAGGAGTAAGAGGAAAGCAGTGAAAGAAAAAAGAGAAAAGGCAACTCAAAAAAAACTCCAAACACTCAAGAGTGAAGTGAAATGCTGAAAGCGGCACCCACTAACCTTGCCTTGCACATTATCCAGATTTGGTGATAGTTAATGTCTATAGCAATGACTTAAGACACTCATGGGCACAAGCTCCCAAAAGACAAAACTGAGAATCCCTGAAAGCAATCTTTATTGAGCAATTACACTCAATAATGTAAAAAGGATGGCATAATAAAGTGACCTAGCTAATAATATGCACTCATTCAATGATTTATAATAGACCAGTAACAAACAAAACCAGTTCAATTTATTTAACTGTCTGTTCACCTCTTTAGGGAAGGGAAGACTTAACAATTTTGGTAGACTGATACATGATTTGTACTTACTTAGAAGGCTGTGTTATTGTGCATTATTATTTCTCCAGTTATTCTAACAGGAACACCCTCAGCAGTGAAAATGCCTAGAATGTTCTTCCCATCTTCCATATTTGAATTCAGGCTAGCTTGAAATATGGCAAGAATGGTAAAATGAATTAGTCAAACACATTTATATTAGACACTTAAATAAATACACACTTTATTCATTCCACATCTCCTAGGTGTCAGGAAAAGTAGTAGCTGCTAAGAATAACTTAATAAAAGGACTAATGAAAAAGGATGATACAATTTATTGAGCTGACTGTCATGCACCAAAACTATGTGATCATAACACTACCGTGAAGTTGGTACTGTTTTTCCCATTTTACTTATAAAGTAACAAAGGTTCAAGGAAACTAAGTGATTATTTATTATCAATCAATTATCTAAGTAGCCAAATCAGTATTTCAACCAAGATCTATCTAACTGAAAATTTCAAGCTCTCTACACTACACAGGCAATAGTATAAGCATTCAGTTTAATATTTAAAGTAGTACAACAAAAAAATATACATGTAAAATAATTTCAAAAAGAAGAGCAGCAAATTCTGAAAAAGGAGCAAATAGAGAAAGGTGGTCAAGTAGATCTTTTTCAAAGAGATAAATTTGAACTTTGCCTTAAAGAACAAAGAGAAGTTCTGTCACGGCTCTAGTAACCAGAAGTTCCTTACTCTTGCCTATTTGTTCTTGCTCTGCTCCTGTTTGTCTTGCTTTGCAGACACAACCAGAATATCAGATAAAACCAAGATGGAGGTAGAGGTTAAGACAAAGTTGTTAAGCTGCAACATCATTATCATAGTAAAAAAGCCCTACCAGTTCCAAGAAACATCTGGTCAAGCCTAACCTTGGAAGAAAAAGGGGTGTGAATGCAGTTCTTGGAAAGCCCTGCCTATTTCTCTAAAAGCCAGTGATCCAGACTCTTAGTCTCTCTCCTTCCTCAGTACTCCCCCATCTAAGTCCTAACTTCTCAATTACAGTAGTTTGCTATTCCATCAGGATGCTGGGTTCCTGATTAAAGCTGATTTCCTTTCATCAACTCTCAGCTCTCGAGCTTTTGGCTTATGAGCAATGAGCAGACAGACCCCAAACTCCTGTAACAGTTCTCCAGTTACTACTGGGCACACAGTGCTATGCCCTATTAAACCACCACCAACTGTCAAAACAAACCATATTACTCCTTTTGCCCATGCTGTGCACTTTGCCAGAAATATCTCATACTCTTTGTAGCAGGTGAATTCCTACAATAAAATCTAATGGACTTGGAGAATAAAAACTTTCAGAAATTTGCCCAATGAATTATTCATTCAGCAAACATGTATGAATCCTGACTTATATACCAGATACTGAATATTTAGAGACAGAACCAATAAATCTTATCTGGCTTAATATCTAATTGGGAATACAGAAAAACTAAAATTATGATCACAATAAAATATATATGCTACATTAAAAGGAAATATAGGACATATGAGAGAAGAGCAGAGGATACCATGGAAGGAGGATTCCCACTGAAGGAGACCCTGGTCTGTCTTTAAAACTGAGTAGTTGTTGACATGTGGAGAAAATAAGAATTAAAATAAATATAACTTCTTGGTATGCTTTGTATTGTTGAAAAATATCATTAAACACTTGGTAGCACTGCAGAGAATTGTTGACTGTGTAATAAACAAAGGGACTATCAAATGCATGAGACCAGAAAAATGACAATAGTGCTGCACTATAATTCACGTCTTCTCTATACACCAGCCAGGAGAAATTTGACAGTGATATGTTCATTGGAGGAAAGATAATTCTGATCCTAAGACTCCAACTGACTCAATTTACTCACAATATCGATTTCCTGATATAATCTGTAAATGAAGGTAAATTTAGTTGACTGACATCAAAGGAGAAATTCATGACTGCATTGACAAGCAAAATGATAACCCTATTCTGACCTGAAAGATAAGTCTGTATAGAGAACTTTCCTAAACAGCTGAGCCCTATAAGAGGAAATCTACTACAAGTCCTGTGATTTTCGATTCTTCTTTCCCCTCCACCTTGTGTTCTCCCTTGCATGTTCTTTCTCTTTCTTTACACACACACACACACACACACACACACACACACCTTTTTTTTCTTTACATTCACTGAATAATGCAATTAATGAACTCTCAGGCCTGGATCTTAGCTGACCATATTATTCATGTCATCACTTACCAATTTTCTCAATTAGAAATGTTAGCACCCACAATATTAAGAGGTCCTCTTGTACATATATGTTTTTTAAAAGTACTAGAGCTGTGTTTTTGTTTGTATATTTTAATTTAGTAGTAAGAATATAGGAAACATTTGGGGAGCATTACTATCTTGTTCCAGGACTTTTACTTGTTTTCATTAAGCTAACTGCCTCATAAGAGATACAAGTATTTGATATTTCATGAAATATCAATGTTAAAATTCTTGTAATTTGTGCTTACTTTTCAGAATTGAAGACATAACAGGTAAAAATGAGAAGATTCAATTCTAAATTTGAGAAGGAAAAATTAGCCAAATCATCTAATTAAACATGCTTAGTTTACATTGTTATATTTTAATAATAGGACACATGTCTGATAATTAAACATTTTTGTTTGTAAAACTAGACAGTAAGTAGGCTATTAACCTAAAATCTGGGAGAAGGTCCATAAAAAATTGAATCTAAACAAAGGATGAGTGCATTTTTCCTTATAATTGTAGCCTTAAAATACACGCTACTCCAACTTCTTTTACATGAGCCCTTGGACTCAGATTCCTACTGATGTTCACCAGAAACACAAACTTAGACACAGATTTGTAGCTCTCTGAAAAGACAAAAGGTATCTTGGAGCCCAAGTTGGGTTCCAGATCAGATTCCAGATGAATGGTTTCTTCTTGAGTTGAGCCTTAGTGAGTCCAGAATAGCCAAAAGGTGTTTAAAACAAATGGCAAATAAGATAATGCAGTAAAATACCAGTTAAAGGGAAGACATCATATTGATCTGTAATTTTATACCAGACATGCTAATTATGAAAATCTAATCCTTTGACTGTTTTTGTTGCATTTATGCCCAAAAGTGATTCACTGGAATTAGAAATGTATGCTACACACACACACACACAAACAAAAGCTCAATAAGGAAATAACATTCCTTCAGCATCCTTTCCTCTCAGAATGAAATCGGATTCATTCTGAGAAGCAGACACAAAACTAGTTCATAGGAAGAGGCCTGATCCTTTCTCTTTCCTGGATGGTAACAGTAAGCAAACTATCTTACAACCCACAAAGTAGGCTTTGGCCACACTGAATTGGAGAAAATGCCCCCAACTCAGACTGCACATATTGTTTTGAAATGTTACTCTCCTGTTTTTTAGTTTTCTACTTTCCACTGTCTACAGAAACTATAACCAAAATCTAAAGTTGCCATAAAAATGACCAGCAGGTCTATAAATACGCTTGTGTAATCCGAACCTGGGATTTGTTACCTCTATTTGGCACAAGTAGCAATGGTGACAGCAGATATGAATAGAACACAGTAATTTCAACCCTATAAATCCCCTGAAGTTAATCCAGGGCTGATCATCCCGAGGCTCCTGTGTCAGCATTCACTCCGCATTTACTCCATGACAGCACGAAAGGTAAAAGTATCTAAAGATCTTAGACTGAAATAAAATGGAATACATTGCCCAGAAGAGGAAAACCTTTTGCTTTGACTGTATTTTTTGAGGAATCAGAAGAAGTCACAGTCTTATTTTCCTTACCTGGACAAAACAAAAATAAAGTTATCCTTTCACTGATCTAGGAAGCTTTTCATCACCTGGCCAGCACTGTCCCCAACCCCATCTCCTAAGATGCTGACTCCCCCCTTCTCCATTTCCACTACCCTGACCTTCCTGCTTTAGACTTACGTCACTCTAAATGCTGTTCACTCTTCCTGGAATATCTACCCCTCCACTCTGTGATAGGATGATATACTTTAAAATATCCCCTAATGGTATGTTGTTTTGACTACAATTTTGAATTTTACTCAGAAATTTTTCTTCCAGTAAGAAAGATAGGAATTTAGTGCTTTTGTTTTATAGGTAAGTAGAAGGTAAAATGCCATCTTGGGAAGCAAAAGGAAATATTTAAGACAATCCCTTCCTTACAGAAAGCAAAAGTAAACAGAGACATCTAAGAGAAGAGGAAAAGCTTCCCTTCACCCCATCCAATGCACCCCCACAGTCAAGTGGGGAGAGGGAGGAGTTGTAACCTTGAAAATATACAGACAGCAGTGGAATTCCAGAATACAGGAGATCTTGCTGGCAAACCCAGATGTAATCTCCAAAGACTGCATGCCTTTCAGAAGAGCACTGAGGTTATCATGGTGCCACAATGAACATGACATGTGAGTGTTAAGAAAAGAAATGCCTGGCCAGCAAAATGGCAGGGTAGATGGACCTGAAATAGCTTCCTGCTTCCTCTCAGGCTGTGCATGGCAGTTAGGGGATGCAGACATTCTTTTATGTCCCCTGGTGGATTCAGAAGACAGCTGAAGCTGCACCAGAAAAATAGTGATCTCGAGCAGAATGATACAGGATCTACTTTCCGAATCAGGAATCAAAGAGAGATCTCTTGGAATCTACATTACCAGTGAGAGTGTGAGGAAGGGATAAAGAGAAGAGATAGGTAGCATCCAGTCTATGTTGCAGCAATTACCATGGAGTGCTGGCACTGAGAAAGGCGATTACAGATTGCACCAACAATAGATAGGTCAGCAGCAGAGGCAGCAAGGACACAGATCAACATCCAAAGAGCTGGTAAGAGGAGTACCGTTTAACCAAAGGACACAGAAGTCAGTAGGCCTCATCCCCCATCACCACGATGTTCTATAAACTTCCTCCTGATCCTTAATGCTGTCAGAACACGGAGTTACATTGGTGATAGCAGTAATAGCGGAAACATACAAAGTAGGAACCAGAGGGAGGGATATAAAAAAGACAAAGTGAAGTGATGCCAAAAGCCAGTATTGATCCAAAAGAGAGTGAATTCACCAAAGAGAGCTAAATTTTAAACTGAAAGAGCAACAGCAAGATCAAGGATTTTTCTCCATTGCTGGTAATAGTGACTGTGACATAGCTCATGTCAAAATCAGCTAGAGAAGACAAAGTAAACTAATTGCTAAAATGATTTGGCAAATAACTTATCACAGCTAAATTTCACCCCAACTCTTTTTGGTGGCCCTGTCCAAGTTTCTTAAAAACCTATATGGAAAACACCTTGCACATAGACTGTTTACAAAACCTGAACTTGAAACCAAGTTATCTTGGTTCAGTTATCAAGTTATCATGATTCAGTTTGAGAAAAAAGCACATATACACCACCATCCTATATACATAGAGAAAAGAAGGAAAGGGAGTGAGGGAAAGAGGTTAGAAGGGAAGGGGAAAGGAGGGAGGGAGAGAGTAAAAGGATAGGAAGATAAAAGAAAGGAAAATGGATGGGGAACCAGATAAGAGAAGAAATCGGAGGAAGAAGAGGTGAGGAAGAAAAGAATGGAGAAAAGGAGGGATATTTTGGACTTCTTGCTTCTGTGAGAACTGGATCTCTTTTCAAAGATAACTCATTCCTCAGCTCACAGTTTAAATTATCACTTCCCTGATCTCTTTCACTAGGAAAATGCCCCTTCTATATGTTCTCAGGGCACCATTTAACTTTCTTCACAGCAATTACCTCAGTTCCAATTCACACTTATTTGTGTGATTATTTGAGAAACTCTTTGCTCCCTTTCTTGCAGACAGAGACCAAGAAGATTTGAGTTCACCATCTTAATGACAACTTCTAGACCAATACCAAAAATATAAGAGATACTTAATATCCACTCAAAGAATGATGTAATTTAGTACATTTTATTACATTGCACTTTCTCTTCTATCTAACAATATTTTTCTTACTATTCTTTCAATTTCAATGTTTATAGTGGGCCTATCTTCATGGGTTTATAAATGTTAATTCATGGGTATTATAAATTTAGTGATAATTTTGTATTTTTCTAAATATTTCTTCAAAATTTGTCAGCAATGTATATTCAGTTTGCAAGCCTGCAATTGTTAAGAGTATAAAACAACACAACTCAATTACAAATAAAAGAAAAATATATAAATTTGCAATTAAGTAGGAAGGCAGTCTAACATCCAAAGAAATAATATGCTAAAGTTTCTAATGCTCCTCTTAATGTACACTCTCTGCTCTATTCTCAGAGTATTACGCTTATCTCAACATTTGACTGTGCAAAATAAAGACTAAATTCCCCATTATCATTTCCATCAATAGTAGACCTTTGAGGAGGATCTACCATTGAGATATATGAGAGGAAATGGATTGTGTCATTTCTGGATTAGCCAATGTGGAAGCATGTCTTTTTTGCTTTATTTTCTTCCATCCTGCTTCTCAAAACATAATGATGGTGGCTACAAGCCATATTGTACAATGGAGATGATTACAGTCTCATACCAGAGCATCAAAAATAAAACAGGATATCAAAAAAAAAAGAACTTCACTCCAAGTATATGTCAGCACTGTTGACAACAGGCAAGATATGGAAACAATCTAAATGTCTGCAAACATATGAATGGATACAGATGTGAGATACACACACACACACACACACACACACACACACACACACACGACTGTTAGTCACCCAAAAGAAAAAAAAAATCCTGCCTTCTGCAAACATATGGATGTTTTTTCTAAGATAAATGAGTTACCAAAAGAAAAACACTGTTTTATATTTCTCATATGGAGAATCTGAGAAAGCATAATTCACAAGTGCTGGTAAAGGTGGGGAGAGGGTATTAGTCAAAAGGTATAAAGCCTGCAGTTAAAAGATGAGTAAATTCTGGAGATCTAAAACACAACATTGTGTTGATAGCCAAAAATACTGGATTATATATTCAAGGTTGCCAAAAGATATAAATGTGCTTCACAAAAAAATGACAAGATAGGGTAGTTACTGCGACACACTGGTGGTAATCACACTGCAGTAAAAACAGGTATTATATCAACAATTTTTACACCTTCAATTTGATGTTATATGTCAATTAAAACAAGGTAGATAAATAGCTATGATAGGAATATAGGTCTCTGGAGTTGAGCTTCTATACCAGCTATGCAACCAAACTGTTATGTCTGAGAAAATTAACATCTTGCAATTTAACCACTGCTTGTTTGATTTCAGTTATGTCACTGAATTTGTCTTAACCAGCATGACAGTGCTGATCTTTTGCTTACTTTTCTTTTTTTCAAATTTATTTATTTATGCATACAAGAGCTGGGGTGTAGGCCAGAGGTGTGGGGTGAGAGGATTCACGAGAGAGAGAGTCGGGAACAGAACAAGCAGACTGACTGAAATACACTGCTGAGGGGAGCAGTGGGCAAGACAGGAGAGGTCTGTAGGCCATTTGGGTTAACTCTCTGGCCAGAAAAGTGGCTGCTGATAGCTTCATAGTGCTGAAACTTAACCCCTTGTGCCACAATGGAGACCCCTGCTTACTTTTACAATCACTCAAAAGTTTATTCAATGTCAGTAGGAATTCATAGAAGTATGTATGACAAACACATAATTACAAGAATTTCATCAGCCCTGAATGCCTCAATAGAGAATAAGATGGAGCAATTAAATACAATGTCTAAGTTTACCTATTTAAAGCACATAGACACATCCCGCAATGTTCTCACATTAGTAGATTTAGATCACTTTGAATGCTTCTATATTCTTTCCAGATTTTATACAATTCTTTGAAGATGAACACAAAGTAGTTTGTCTACTAACTTACTTTCTCCAACTAGTACTACTGTTACTATCAATTAAGATATAAAAATTTTGCTAAACTTAAAATGTTAAAACCATATACTTCCAATTATCAACATCATCTAACAGCTTTTTTCAATTGATTCAAAGAAGCTAAATAATGTGCAAACCTGGTACTACAAAGTTCCAAATGTATTCAAAACACAAGCTTCTTGGATTCTGATTCCTGGATTTTCCTTATTCCAAACAAGTTTTTTTTTAAGATTTTTTAATAAATTTAAGCAATTTACATGGGCCTCATTTCAGCCTGACTAATTTTCTCCATATTACTGGTCACTGATATTTATTGGACATGGCTTGCTTAATTTTCGTAGGATACTCACCACAGATATATACACCATGTATTTAAATGATTTAGATGTTTCTACCACTGTCTTCCTCTGACTCCTAAGTCGGTCAGGCTTTCTAAGATTAGAAATAATAAGAGACATCACAGAATAAATGCTAGATACAATTTATCTACATTGAAAGTATAAGTTTTATTCACTGACAATATAAAAGGCAAGCAAAAAGGAGGTAAACAATTCTTATTTTAATATTTACATTAAAATATTTGCATTAAAATGACAGGAGTCATGATGATATCCATATTTGATGAATAACTTATGAAACCAATTTTAAAAAGCAAAGACCCCAGAGGATAAGTGGGCAAAAAAAAAAGAACAGATGCCTTGTAAAACAGGACATCAGTTTGTGAAGAAATATTTACTCAACATAGTAGGAACTTCTGCTTTCTGTCCATATGGCAACTTAACAACATGGAACTTCTGGCTTTCTCTATAAATTTAACCCTGCAATAACTAGACAAGTAATAAGCAAAAAATGTACTTCAGAACTAACCTTTACATAATGACATTAAAGGTGACTTACATGATCTTTTCAGGGGAGTTAGTTGCCTGAAGCTTGAGGCAAAAGATAGCTAGAAAAGCAGTGAAAGGATATGTTAGAGGTACAGCTTTATAAACACTTCACTGGACTTCCCTGGTGTGTTTGGAACAATAATTTTCTATCTCTTCACTATAAAAATCAATGACACACATTCAGAACCAATGCAGATGTTCCAAGGTATTATCAGGAGACTGCAAAAGACCCAATGGGGTGTAGTCTATATATAAACAGGCACCCAATGAGTGGCTTCCCCCATTGAGCAGCTGCCTTTGTACACTATTTAAACCCTCCACTCTGCTCAATCTCAGAGCAGGTTTTTCAACTTAGGGGGAGGTAAGAGGTAGCCACTAATACTATTTCTGCTTATGACTTTAAAGATGACAAAACAGATTGTATGCAGGAGGAAAATGGGAGTAATCAAGACTAAGGCTCTCTGCACTCCACCCTCCTTAAGTCACCAGACTAGCTAACATTGGAATGTGGTCTGTAACCCTTTAATTCACTAACAATTACTAAACAGAGTAGCTAATCCCCTAAGGGACAGTGGGTTCACAAGTAAAAATAAAAAGTATAAATATCCCAATAATGGAACTTATATCATAATAAAGGCTTTGTGTGACAGACCCACAGCCAACATCATATTAAATAGCGAAAAACTGAAGACATTTCCTCTAACATCACTAAGAAAATAAGGATGTCCACTGTACACCATTATTGTTCAACATAGTATTAGAAATCCCAGTCAAAGCAATTAGGCAAGAAAAAGACATACAAGGAATCCAAACTCAAAAAGAAGTAAAACTGTCTCTATTAGTAGATGACATGTGGAGATATATACATATATACACATGTATATGTATATATATATGTGTGTGTGTGTGTGTGTGTATATATATATACACACACACACACACACATGATATGTATACATACAGAGAGAGAGAGAGAGAGAGAGAGAGAGAAAGAGAGACTCTGACTCTACCAGGAAACTACTAGAAGCAGCAAATACAGTAAGTGCCTGTATATAAAATCAGTATAAAAATATCAGTTGCATATCTATATATACTGTATCACAAGAAAGGGAAATGAGGAGAATAAAGATCTTGGTTCCTGGGATACCTGGTATTTATTATAGAACTTTTGGCAGTGTTTTGTACTTTGTGTTGGTATTGACCTCAGGATAAAGAAGTGGAATTCAAGCTCCCTCCCTAGAGGGAAAACTTGCAGAGTTAAATCTAACAGAGTACACACATGTCAATGACTAATTATGCAGAATAAGTATCAGTACACCATAATTAAGTGAAATCCCAGGTTCTTTGGTCAATTAGGCAGAGGAGAATGTTCTGATGAAAATACTGTCAGCCTGCTGGCATGAAAATCAAAGTTCAAGTAAGTATTTGCGAGGATAAGAGGCTTGACTACTTACACTTAGAAACAGGCCATATTTGGTCATCAAAAACAATAAATGGTGCTGGGAAAACTGGACAGCCACAAGCAAAAAAATGAAGCTAGACTACTACCTCACACCCTGCACAAAAGTCAACTCAAAATGGATAAAAGACCTGGATGTAAGACCTGAAACCATAAAATGTATAGAAGAAAATATAGGCAAAACTCTACATGACATACATCTCAGCAAAATCTTGAAAGACACATCCCTCAAAGCGAAGGAAGTGAAAGACAATATAAACAG